>KZ678574.1:0-52257 GCA_003019895.1 Coniella lustricola | reverse complement strand
TGAGGAGGAAACAAAACTGAAAAACAACAAAAAAAAAAACACCCTGAGACCGTAGCGCAACCGCACATGTTCCCGGCATTCATAGGAAACCGTATACAAACAAGATACCGCTGCCTCCATCCATGCCCCTGACTCCCTCCATAATGTGTACTGGTCAAGATCTGGAAAACACCATCAAAGACGACGTGAGAAGCGGGAAGTCGGCCACATGACAGAGCACAAGCCTGACAAGCGTTTACAAAAACAATCTCCAGATCGAGACATGATCTCTTGGTGTGCCAATGAACACCTGTCTCTCACTCTCTCACTCAAAGGCACGTGACGACATAGTCAAACTTGTCTCTGGGCTGTTGGTGCTGTGTCCGCACTCACGACAGCAACAAGTGTCGTGGACAGCCGTGTGCCCGACCACACCGCAGTGTCTACTGCCAAATCTGGGCAAAATGACATCGCTGTTTCCTGATCCTAATCTGCAGAGGTACACTGTTCCCCTGCCGTATATCTGTCCCAACCAAAGATGACACGCCGGTCCAATGAAGATAGATAAATGCGCGGCGATATTTGAGGCGTACCGAGCAGGACGAATGACGACCACGGCCGATGAATATTAACGCCAGCCGACCGAGAGAGACAAAGAGAGACCGTCCATGCGGCACATTCCTTTGAACATCATATCATGTTTCCAATAGCCAATGCGTAGGAAGCGAGAGCTTCCCACCGTTGAATCGAGGTGGAAGTATGATGAGATGCCGCATTATGAGTGCCGCAAACAGCCTGGCCAAGAGGAGCTGTTGATGGACAAAAACGGGAGCAGGGCCCTTAGAGGACCAAGCACTTGTGCTTCTTGCTACCACCTTTTCGCTGCAACAGAGCAGCGCGGGTAGCATGCTCAAACACCTCACGCACACCCTCGTTGGTCTTGGCCGAACACTCCAGGTACTTGTAGGCACCAATCTTCTTGCGAACCTCCTCACCCTGTCAAAACAAATTGAAAAGTGTCAGCGGCCTGCATCTCGCTAGAACTTGCTGCTGGTGACAAGCACCATGAGGGATGTAATTTGGATTGAAATAGCCTGGCCCTGAACACATAAATGTCGCGGAGACATCTTTGGGTCTGTGGAGGGACAGTATTGAAGGGGCAAAAGAACGGCCGGACTCACCTCCTCAGGGGTAACTGGCTTCTGGCTAGTCTTGCGAAGCTCCTCAATAGTCTTGTTGTCGTAACGCAAATCCTTCTTGCAACCGACGAGAATGATGGGCAGGCCCTGGCAGAAGTGCAAGACCTCGGAGATCCACTGCAGAAGAGGGCGTTTTGTGTTAGCAAAGTGGCTTATCGCGTGGATAATGAGCGAGGGGACAGGGGTCTTGATAGACGAACCTTCTCTTGCACGTTGTCCAGGGAGTCGGGCGAGTCAACGGCGAAGCAAATCAGAATGACGTGAGAGTCGGGGTATGAGAGAGGACGAAGACGGTCGTAATCTTCCTGGCCAGCCGTATCCCATAGTGCAAGCTCGACGTGCTTGCCGTCGACCTCGACATCGGCGACGTAGTTCTCGAAGACGGTGGGGACGTAGACCTATCGAGCGAGGTTAGAGACATGTGATGTCGTCGTGGATGCGTGCATTGTGTAGAAACAGAGAGATATGTGGGGAACAGGCGATGCGAAGGACGCAAGATGGCTGCAAGAAGTAGATTCAGAGTTTGTGGGCTGGTCGAGAGGCGGTGGGTCGTTGTCGCTTTGTGCATCGTGCCCGAGGATGGCCTTTGGCAATAAGGCATCGATCGGTTCGGACGAACGCGCGAGGACGAGGCCTTCGGCACGATGGGATCGAGAGGGGCGCTGTTCTCTTACCTCAGGGAAAGTACCCTTGGAAAAGACACTGCAGAAGCGGTCAGCAAGCGGCGCGGCAATGAAGGCAGGCGGCCATGTGTGGAAAGGGACGCCAGCGTCGATGGATGAGGCGCGGGCAGTGGTCAGGCATGATGGCGGGAGAAGGGGACGGAGAGGCTCACATCAACAGACACGTTTTTCCACAAGCACCATCGCCGACAATGACCAGCTTTCGACGGAGTTCGGCCATTTTGAAGGGAGCGTTTGATGATGTTGGATGCAGCGGATGACAGTGAGGACAAGTTGCAGCGTGGTTGAGCTGTGGGAATGATTGCAAGACACAACGGCAAAAGGAAGAGGCAAAACACGAGGTTGGCTAATATGATGATGGAGAAAGGGTCAATGGGAGGTAAGTGAGTTGGTAAGGCAAGGCAAGGCAAGGTAGGCCAAAGGTAGGAACAGGGACAAGAGACCCGTTGCCGTTTGGAAAGCAGAAAGGCAGGGTGGCAGGCAGACAGGCAGGCAGGGGACAGCGAAGAAGAGGAGACGGAACGCCCAAGCAGCACCTGGGCCTGTACTGTACTGTAGCAGAGGCAGCGCAGTGTTTCTAACACTAGCAGCACTGCACAGCACTGCAGGCCACGTTGGTCAGGCCTGTACCAGCCCAGTCAGGCTCTACGCTTTGCAGCCTGTTCAGATTCCAGCACTGGAAAGTCACGTTAGCGCGTGCAGGGACCACCTCAGCAGCAACCAACCGTACAAGGCGCTGAAAGAGCCGCTAATAAGCACCAGCCCTTGGTAGCCTACCGTACTCGAGCGAAAACACCCTGGCGAGCTGAGGATTAGAAGCCCCCCCCCCTCCACGCTTTCAGGGGGCCAGGGCTGGCAGGGTGCTGCCAGCATTCAGGCTGCATCCAGGTGAAGCAAGAACACAACGGACCAAACCAGCTCACAGTATCCAATACACAGGGTCACGGACACACAACCATGGACGCGCGAGAACATTGCGAGCCTGAGAAAGCAGACAGGCGGTGGGAGGCCCCTATGCCTGGAAAAGCGGGGCGCAACCTGGGGTTCAGCATGGCAGTGCAAGACTGGTGAATTTGCTGCACCTTGCGAGGCCAAGAAAGGGGCGGGCCTTGCTTGCAAGACCCATTGGCCTAATTTCCCTGGTAGTTGCAAAAATGAGGCAGGGCAGGGCCAGCAGCAGTCACCACCACCATCACCACCACCACAAAATCCAGCAATTGCCTCTTTGGGGCCATGACCACTTGCAATCTGCCACGGTCCGCGGATGCGAGATATATATCAAGAGTAGCAGAACAGGAATTGTGTTCACAGCCTTCTAGTTGATGGCAGTCCGTCCTCCCTGAGTTCCACATCTGACAGGCAAGTTCTGGGCCTGATAATGAAATGGAGCCAGCCCCAGGAGCACTCTTCATGCAGACCCAAACGGACTGCTTTAAATCACCTGCGCCTGGGCACAACCCGGCCAATCTCCCATCCTGACTGCGTCCTCACATCCGCTTGCTGCTTGATGAGTCCTGGAAATGGAGGGGGCAGGGAAGCAAAGGGAAAAGGAACGAATAAGAAATGTGGCAGCCATTCATAGTACTTGTAACAGCATTGACCCAGATTGCTTCCATCTTCTTCGACACTAGAAGCCTACCGTTTACCAGCCCATCGACATGCCAACCCAGCAAAATGCATATCAGCATACAATGCCGCTATCTCAAGGTGGCTTACGAGTAACATGCAGGGGGCAAAGGTGGGAGAAGATGTCAGCGCCAGCATATCCACCTGCTCCAGCCCTACATAACCGTTTCCACCCAATCGCCAAAGCCAGACAGACAGACATGTGTCCAGGCTTCTGGACTTGCAATATTGACACGCCAAATGGATGAACCACCATACAGTATATCTTTGGAGACAAAGCATTCTTCCCATAACTCCCCATTGTCCTGACCGATCCTTGGCATCCCAGGATAAACAAGACGCTCTCTTTGCTCTTGTTGATGTGTCCTGAATATCCCCAGGTCGTAGTCTCTTGGCAACTCAGTTGCAGCCCAAGGCATTTTTACACTGCTTGAATTACTGCTCGATCTAATCAGTTGCTTGCAGATTGTGGTCTTCCTCACAACAGGTGGGGAGAATCTATAACAAGACCGTCCGTCCCTCCAGAGCGCCAGCCTGGAAGACGTAGTCCTCTTTGATGATAGGATGTCGGACGAAAGGATCGTGCGCAAGGATCTAACAGATCAAAAGATCAGTGGGCTCCATACTGAGCTATTGTGAGCCTTGTCCATGCCACGAAACTTACCATGGGCTTCCTGGGAAAGTACAGACCGCCAGGATCAAGGACCTATCTTTGGGCTGTTGATGTAGCAGTATCGATAACCATGGACAATATCAAAAGTCGGAATATAGCCTACAGAGATTCATAGTGTTTGAGATAGAGCCTTCGTCCAAAGCGAGGGCAGCAAAAAATCATGTCCAATTATTGTCTATCGTATGTTCAGACGACTCATTTGACCACTAGATCCGGCATACCCTCAAAGCTTTATTGCTGTATGCAAGTGCGGAACCCGATATTTCAATATAGACAGTTGGCTGAAGCTCCTGGTCGAGATCAATCTGATGGCCCTGTTGCCGGCCATTGTTATTGCAGCCCATGCCAAGAATATTCAATCTTGTGCCAGCCTGGAACGGCACAAGAAGCAGGTCACGTTGTAGGTAAGACAAACCTCAAGCCATCGTACCTTTAGCACCTTCATCGTTGGCCATGCCATGAGGCTCGGATCTGTGCAGCCTCACTCCATTGACCGGCCCATCAATTGCGCCAATACTGGATTGTCGGTGGCCATGACCTTGCTCTGCATCTCTTGATAACGGCTGTAGTCCGTATTGTTCTCCTCGTCGTCTTCCTAGCATGACACCCGACGCATTGTCCGTATGATGTTCTACCTTTCCAAAGGAGTAATATGCTTCGACTGGGCTCTGCTTTGAATGTAAGGCACTTGGTGATACTGTCGAAACTGAGGAGATCACTCACATCATCTTTACCATCCTCAACATATGCGTCAATTGGTGGAACGATGCGCGGAAAATCCATAGGATTGTGCGCATGCTGAGGGTCCTTGAAGCTGCGGTGATTGCGACGATACCTTCTGAGCATGTCATGCTCAATATCCTTGCGCGCAAACATCCTCCGGGTCGATGTCTCGTTAGATTTGTGCTGGTTGAGGTGACGAGGAGTCAGTCAAGCTGCTGATGAGTGGCGAGACCACCAACAATGGAATAAAAGCTTGGAAAGACACGGCTCACCTAGACGGTCGTTCTTATAGTCTAGCGATTCCAACTAGCAGTCGAAAATAAGCCTTCTGAGACAACCAACAGCCACTCTGACGGGTGATTACTCACTTTCCAGTGTTTGAGGTTTTTGATCACGCTCGGCCTAGTTGATGGCGCAGATATCTTGTTCCGTCGGCAGGACGTATGTTCTCTTTAAATGTAGCGACAGAAGATAAGTTTGGCCATGTTTACCAGTGACGAGATCCAGAAGGTTTGGCATTCTTCTAGGTCCAGGGGAACTCCCGCTGCCCAATTCAACCTCGTGCCGGTGACAGTTGTGTTGACATGCAACGAACCCAGGAATGTTTCAATCTCCAATATTGGGGTCCAAAACAAGGCTCGACCGTCTCGACTCGGATCCAACAGGACTGCAATGGAATCCTTCCCGAGCACCACGGCTGCTTCGTGCGATCCCGCATGCGGTAACAGTATTGTAGGTCGCAGTCGAGGCTTTGGAGCTGGATATATGGTGACACGAAGACTACGAATTTCCGCAGACACGATCCACCAATACCCTCTAGCTGACGCTCCAGCAGTTTTTCTTGCTTTTTTTAGCAGATGGTCTTCAAAGCTACTGGTCCAGTAAGAGGTTTCTCTCGGATTGCGTCTTTTCAGCTGCTGGACGTCTGGCACAAACCACTTAGTTGTTCGCACATATCAACGCATATGGCCACTTGAATACCTCTTCCAACCAGATCGGTCTTTTCACGCACAACGCACTCGTGGCAAAGTGCCATTTGAACGCTCTCGTGTGCAGTCTCACAGAAACAGACACATATCGGGATGTTTCTCGTGGTAACAATCGTCATCTTAGCTGTATGTCATGAGTGGCACTGAGGCTGTGCTCAGCATGTGTCTCTCAGAATTGCTTTTGTTCGGACAAATCAATGTCTACAGATACAATGCTATCTTGTGCGAGGCTGAGAACCTAGTCGGTAGCCTCAATACTGAAACAGAAAGAGACAGACGTCTGGTGCTGGCCAGCTGGTGGTAAGTTGAACATTGCAGAGCCGTTGACTGATTGATTAAGAAATTAAAGAGGATGAAAAAAAAAAATGAACTGGACCTGTGCGTAGCAGTCAACAGGCTTGGAAGCAGCCTCTGAGGGCAGCCCAAAGAAAAAAGAGCCAGCATTTCAAAAACGTGCTTGATCAGGGGAAGCCGGAAAGATATAATAGCGACAATGTCTCACCTGCGCGCATGAAGCCATCTAGGGAGGACGCGTGGGTCAAGACTCAAAGGGTAGTGTTTGATCCGCATGTCTCAGGCTACGCTGGCGCGGTCACAAACGGCCACACATGCCTAGCACAGACGCACCCATCCCATCGTTCACAATTTGTCTGCTGCATCTTTGTCCTCATCCGCGTGAGAAGCTCAACACAGTCTCCATCACGTGTCTGTGGCAGATGGAGGGGAGGGAGCCAAGGAGGCCAGCGAGCTTAGGGAGGCTTCCAGAAAAGCGCTGTGGCAGTGCCTCCAAACCGCCGCGGACACTGGATGGGTTTTACTTTTACAGTGGGGGAGAGAGGCCAAGGAGGCCTGCGACCGGCACGCCGGAATGATCCGCAGGGGCGTGTTACAGGGTATGCGATGGGGGGTTATCCCGTAACGAGTTGCACGCCGGCAGGTGATAACAGCGTTGATGCTATGCCACCCGCAAGCGACGAACTTTGAGGGCCTGGCAGCTGCTCGGTGGTGGCTGTGCAGTCACGGGCTGCCGGCATCATCTCATTCTAGAATCAAGACAACACTGCGAGAGGATGTACCTAGATAGCTGTCTTGAATCTGTGATATAATGCTGGCTATCAAGCTTCAGAAGCACAATTTCTTGTAGTCTCGAACCTCGTGCACCTTGCATCTCCATCGCCACCTCCATCAAGACCTCGTTGCGCTCGAACAACTTCTGCCGCAGACGTCACCGCGGTTTGCTGCCTGTCTAGTGCCAGTCGTATCTGCCATTCACAAGCCTGACAAGAGCCCCAAACTGCTACAGATTCCGTCACTGGCCCCACATTGCACTTACATAGTAGACGGCCAAGCACTCTGAGGCGCACTTTATACCACCGGCCACCTTGGAGTCGTACGCCAGAGACTTAGCTACAGCCAAGCCAACCACCTCCATCTCTCCGACGACGTGGCCTTCGGACGCTCTGATATTATCATTCAACGTCCTTGCAAACACACTCCTGCAGCTTCTCATCTTCCACCGCAACATCTGTACGCATCGACCAAAATGGCAGACTTCGAAGCCCCCACAGGGCCACCTCCCCCAAAGGTTCCAGAGGGATGGGTCGTTAGATGGAACGACCAATACCAAGAATGGTAAGCCAGAGCTATGCCCTCAGCCACTTGGCCCATCATCAGCAGCACCAGCACCAGCACCAGCACCAGCACCAGCAGCACCAGGAGCAGCACCAGCACCAGCAACATAGCTAACATGTCGCGCTTCCCCCAGGTTTTACGTCAACACCTACACCAAGAAGTCCCAGTGGGACAAGCCCACAGAGCCCGCCCGGCCACCCCAGGACGACGGTGCCCCGCCCGGCCCGCCACCACCCCCTGCCTACCGCCCCGGCGACGGTCCCGCTCCGAGCGACGCAAAGACGAATCCCTTTACGCCACAGGGCACTGGCGCCTCAGGCAGCAGCCAGCTCGACAGTGATGCCGAGTACGCGCGCCGGCTGCAGCAAGAAGAAGACGCACGCGCACGCGGCAGTGGCAGTGGCAGCGGCTTCAATGGTGGTGCTGGCGGCGGTTCTGCTTCGGACTACATGAGCAGCTCTCCGAATCCCCAGCAATATCCCAGTCAGCTGCCATCGCGCGAAGAAGGCGGCAAGAGTCGCGGTCTTCTGGGCAAGCTGTTTGGCGGCAGCAGCAGTAAGAACAAGTATGGCTCCCAGGGCGGTGCATATGGAGGCGGTTATCCCCAGCAACAACAGGGTGGATATGGTGGCGGTAGCTATGGCGGCTATCCACAACAACAGCAGCCAGGATATGGTGGCGCGTATGGTGCTCCTCCACAAGGAGGATACTATCCTCAGCAACCAGGATATGGTGGCGGCAGTGGTTACTATCCCCAACAGCAGCAACAGAGGCCTGCTAAGAGCAGCGGCGGTATTGGCATGCTTGGAGGTGCCGCATTGGGTGTTGGTGGTGGTCTGATCGGTGGCATGCTGATCGAGGATGCAATCCAGGACCACGAAGAGCACGAAGAGCAACAGGCCTACGATCAAGGCTATGAGAATGGCCAAGACAATGATTATGGCGGTGGCGGTGATTTCGGTGGCGGTGACGACTTTGGCGGTGACTTTTAAGCAGACGGTAATATCTAAGGGGTGTAACAGCTGAGGTTTATACAATTGACTGGCGCTTAGTTCTGGGGTCATGGTGCCTTGTTCCGGATGGACTTTGTCATGGTTTGAGGTATGTTGGGCAAGTAGCCGCTTGATTTGGCGATGCTGAAGTGAAGCCGGGTCCTAAAGCAATTACATGAATGGTGATTGCGAACTTCAAATCAATGATGTGGTGCTATATCAATGCGTCTAGTGCAATGTATAAGCCAGTTCTTGTTCATGCGCCAATATCTGCATGTAGGCCCTTTGAGCCACATTATCGTATCCCACTTGCTGAATCTAGCAAATTACCGTCGGCCACCATTCCCTTTCTTGGCCGCCGATCCAGCATCGTTGCCGTCATCCTTGGCTGACTGTGATCCTGCCAGAAAGGACGCCATATCAAAGTTTGCGACTGAGCTCTGGCTAGCAGAGCCTCCGCTCATGAGACTGTTCATCGGGTTACTCTTTTGGCTCTCTTCCCATTCCTTGCGCATCTCAGGATCCACTGTAGAAAATGTGTCAACGTCGCAGTTTCGCACAAGGCATCATTCATAAGTTTGCTTCAAGGGCGAATATGGCTTAACTCACTGTTGTCCACGAGCTTAGGCATCCCAATAAATAGCACCATGCTGACCAAGCCCAGAAGAATCATGGGGTTTTTGAGAATGCTCAACACGTTGACTGTAGAGCAAGAGAGATATTAGTAGATATTCTCTGCCAGTTTCCTGAGAGAATCACGGCAAATGGACGTACAACTACTCCTTTCCATATAAAAGCCCCTCTGACCCAAGACCCGTAAAGCCAAGCTACTACCACTCAGCACCTCGAGTGCCTCGCCCTTGTTGTCCCAGTCATTTCCGCGGTACGTCTCCCACGCGCTGACCTTGAGCGCCGCGGTATCCTGCTGGTGCTGGTGCTGATGCTGTCCCGGCGTGCCTGTGCCCGCAACAACAGGCAATACGTCAACGCGCAGCGGTGCAAACGCGTGACTGGCACAGTGCACATCGAGCAAGTAACTGCCCGCAGAGACGTTGTGAAAGGTAAGAGTGTTGGACGGCGTGAGCAGGGCCGAGGCGGCGACGCCAAACGAGGTCAGCGTTGCGTGGGTCGAAGGTGGCAGGGAGCGCGGGTTCGGCAGGAAGTGGGACGGCGGGATGTGGAAGGTCAGCGAGGTTGTTGTTGCTGCTGCTGCTACCCCGGCCGCCGTTACGGCCAGGGAGAGCAGGGAGATGAGCGGGCTAAAGATGGAGGTGTGCATGGCTGCGGTCGGTTTGGCGATGGCGTGTGGTGAGGTTATAGATGGGTTTGGACAGCTGCTGCTTTTGCTGCTGATGCAGGAAGCCTCGATGCTTGGGTGGGTCATGGGGGGTCGCAGGGAAGTAAGCGGGGGTCTCCTTGCAATGGTTGCTGTGTCTACTATGTACTATAAGTAGAGCTTCCCAGCGCTTGCACCTTGCTCAAAGTCCTGATCTTTTGGACGATACCATCTAAGGTTGCTCCTCGGAATATTCACAAAGCTGCCTTTTTTTCCTACTGATGTTAAGTCGTCTGTCAAGCGAGGCATGACGGGAGTCGAACACCAATGGCGAATTTGCCTCGCAAAAATGGACGGATATGTTCTTCCGGACTACGGATCTATCTGACAACCTCGAGCCGAGTTTCGATCGCTTTTGCTTCAAGTCTCCAGCAGATCCAGACGGCAGTGTTGAATGTCTAAATAACAGTTGGAGCAACCTCTTCCTCCTTTGGTTTTGAGCTGCTCTCTTCGCCCTCCGTTGTAGCTGCAGACGAAGTCTTGAACGACTGTTCGAAATCGGCAATGATATCGTCAATGTGCTCTGTGCCGACAGAGATTCGAATGAGGTCCTGTGTTTACATTTGTCAGTAGTACGTCTGGGGCCAACCAGCGATGCTGAAGACGTCTCTCTCACCTCAGTCACACCCGAACTCGACTTTTCCTCGTCAGACAGCTGCTCGTGTGTTGTGGTCCATGGGTGGATAGCGAGCGTTTTCGAGTCTCCCACATTTGCCAAGTTTGACACCAGCTTGAAGTTATCGACGATTTGGCTGCCCGCTGCGCCGCCTCCTTTTACGCCAAAGCTGAGCACGCCGCCAAAGCCTCTCTTGAGGTACTTCTTGGCCAGTCCATGACTCTGGTGGTCCTTCAGCCCCGGGTACGAGACCCAGTTGACATACGGACTCTTCTCCAGGTACTGTGCTAGAGCCAGGGCATTCTGTGCGTGGCGCTCTGCACGTAGACTCAGCGTTTCGATACCGAGAAGCAGTTGCTGTGCCGCAAATGGGTTCAGACATGATCCCAGATCCCGCAGGATCTCTACGCGGACGCGAATGATGAAGGTGATGGGTCCAAATGTCTCCCAGAATTTGAGCCCGTGGTACCCTTCCGACGGCTCGACCATCTGAGGGAAGCGCTTTGAGTGCTTGCCCCAGTCAAACTTGCCGGCATCAATCACAACACCGCCAATTGTCGTTCCGTGGCCGCCGATCCATTTGGTCGCAGAATGCACGACGACTAGATTAGTGGGGCTTTAGCAAGCGCTCGGCTTATAGTACCTGTCGAGACTCGACTTACTGTCTGCACCGTGGTCAATTGGCCTAATATAATATCCTCCGGCGCCAAAGGTGTTGTCCACCACAACAGGAACACCCTTTTCGTGGGCTAGCTGAGCAATTTTCTCCAGGTCTGGCACATTGTACCGAGGATTGCCGATACTCTCTATATACACGGCCTTGGTCTTGTCATCGATGGCAGCAGCCAGCTTTTCTGGATCGTCACCGACCACAAATTTGGTCCGGATACCCAGACGGGGCAACATGACCTTGAGCTGGTTATAAGTGCCTCCGTAGAGGTTTGAAGTCGAAACAATATTGTCGCCGGCCTGGGCAAGAGCAGCAAAAGTCATGAATTGGGCGGCCTGGCCGGATGAAGCCGCGACAGCAGCGACTCCGCCCTCGAGAGCAGCCAAACGCTTCTCAAAGACATCGACTGTGGGCTGTTTGTTTGTGTCATTCCGATTTCAGTAAGCTGCCAACCGAATCTTCTTTCAAGTTGCTTTTCAACTCACGTTCATAATGCGGCTGTAAATGTTGCCAAATTCCTTGAGGCCAAACAGCCTTGCTCCCTGTGCAGAGTCGTTGAAGACATAACTCTGTTCGAATGTGTCAGCCTACATACTTGAGTAGCCTTGGGACACCGAGGACTGGAGCGACCACATCAATCTGATACTTACGGTCGTTGAGTAAATCGGTACCGCTCTAGATCTGGTAGTTGGATCTACCTCCTGTCTGCGCGGCCAAAGTCAACATTGCCATTCTACCCGCCAGTAATGCATGCATATGATCGCCGTGATCGAGAAATGTGCTTTCCACGTGGGACTTACCCTGCATGAAGCTGGAGGGTCTCGAAATGGGTACTGAGGTCAGACATCTTCAGATATGATCTTTGAACAAAAGCCTCCCTGATCCAAAGCTTGCTGTACCTTTCGCTGAAGTTTGATAATACGACAGTCAAAAATTGGCAATTACTTGATGACAACGAGTAATCTCAGCATCCACTGCCTGCAAGAATAAAGGTTGGAGGGGAAACCTGTTTTAATATTGATTTGCATTTACATACATTCCAGAAGGATGTCCGGTAGTCGGCCCCCTCACAGTCATTCCTTTGGCGGTTGTCATATTTCTCCAAATAATTTACTATGCAATTATAGTATTTACCCAGTGCTATAGGACAGAGGCCGAGATGGAGACACGGGAGTGGGGGTGGAAAGAGGGCATTCTAGCGAGCACGTCATCTTGAGCTTCAACGTCGCGTGCAGCGCTAGGGACCCTTGATACGCAGCAGCAGTCACCACCGCTCTTGACGTGCGATTGCCGAGACGGTGGGAGACTATTGCTGGGTTGCTAGTGACGCAGTGAGTGAAGGGATTGTTGATTGTTGATTGCCAACGGCGTATGGTGTGATTCACAACATGCACTGGCTGTAAAATGGTACTTGCCAAGGTATAGGGTGCTGAGACTAGTATATCGCAAGTCTCTCTACAGGTACTCGGATGCATCAACGAATTGTTTCGTCCACAACAATTGCATGATCCATCCAGGAAATAAGAAGGCAGCAAACGATACTTATGCATTCACGCGCAAAAACGCGATCTTGCAAGTCGAGCTGATCCAAGGTCGATTCTCACTCCTTGGATTCTGAGCCGCGCATGTACTTGTATGTAAAGACGACCGTTTTGAGACTTTGAATTGATATTGAAGCATTATGCACCATTCTTCGCCGTTGCCAATTCCCGATCGCAATAATAAATAGATATATAAAGCCAGCCCAGCCAGCACGAACCAGCACAGCTGGTACGTTTCAACAGCAACATACACACACACATACATAAATAAATCTTGTCCCCCATGACCAATGATTACCTGGGTACTTGTTATTTCCAGCCTTTCCCAGCCACGACTTGTTCGTCGCTGCCCACAAAGGTCGCAAGCTCCCAATCTTCTTCATCCGAAGCATCATCATGAGGCTGCTGTCTGCTACCAGCCCTTTGAAGCCGATCAGCCCAGACCTTGAAGCGAGGGCTGAGAAGAGTAGCAGCAGCGGCCATGTGCGTGCTGGCTCCAGTCCCGGTCAAAACCGCCGGTACGAAGCCATAAAAAGCCTTGCTAGCGCAATCCCCGACGGTATCTTGTCGGTGTACGCTGCTTAAGCCGCCATGGCTGCCTCCTTCATGGGGGGACCACGCTGGTCGAACTGCGCCTGCGAGTTGCCACCACTCCTGCCGCCGCTGCCCGCGTTGCGGAGGCCCGCAAACCCCCCCTTGAGGGCGTCCTTGAGCGTGAGGCCAGCGGTGACGGCCCACAGAGCCCACTCAAAAGAGCCGAAGGCGGTGGCGGCGCGCGCAGAGCTGCAGACGGTGCCGCGGCAGAAGAGCAGCTTGGACAGGAAGACGGCCAGGGCAATGAAGCCGGCAAAGTAGAAGAGAACATTTGTAAGCTCGAGAGCAATGACGGCCCATGGGTGGTGGACTGTACGAGCAAGGAAGAGTGTGGTTAGCTTTGCTGATACTTGTTGTCTCGGATGTTGAGAGGATGCGGCCAAGAAGAAAAGGGAAGAGAGGCTTACATTTTGGCATGAAACGGGGGATGGCTTCAAGGTATGCAACAGAGATGAGAGTGAAGAGTGGTACAAAGACCATAAAGTTGATTTGAGATGGAGAGGATGTCAATGTCTGGACATCGTACCAGTTGGCAACTATACATGAATCCCATATTAGTATCACAGTGACAATCGAGCCAAGGCTCCTCCTACTGCTTATCGGAATAAATTTGCCTACCGTATGCTGTGAGACCGAGGATGATGATGGCGAAGAGAGCCTGCACGGCGCGCAGAGCGAGTATCAATGGGAAAGCCATGTCTGATTATGTAGCGGCGTCGAGCTTGTCGTGGTGTCGATTTATTTGGAGTGTAAGAATCGAACTGGAGATATCGTGAGACTGCGCGAAGTCTTCTTCTCGGGGTATCTGCAAGCAACCGGTGCGCTGAGAAGGATACAGTACAGAATCCGAAGATCAAGAAGGCCAAAAATTCAACAAGACACGAAAGAACTGAAAGAAGGAGAATTCCTAGGTGGATAAAGTCGAGTGCATGAAAACGAGCAATGAGCATGAGACCCGGTATTTAGAAGCCGCAAGCTTTTGCCCAGATCGCCCAGATTGCCCAGACACAGAAGAGCCGGCTTGGGAGGCTTGGTCCAGTTGACCAAGTGCTTCGAGGTGCCTCTTCTGAAGCCTATGTGAAACACGGCATCGACAGCGCACCCCGGTCGCGATCGTCGCCGCCCAAAGTTCTGGGGAGTGCAGCGTCAATGCTGAGATTGTCCAGGGATGGCTCTACGCTATCTAGCGCGTAGCAGGACATCGGCCGGTGGAGGTGTCCAGCAGACGCTTATGAATTGACATGCTGGGCGGAACTCATGGCACGACTAGCTCACAAAATACCTACATGGCCATCTTTTTTTGGCACTCAAGTGCACGGGTTCAGTTCGAGGCAGTGCGAGACAGTTCCAGGGCGGATGCTCAAGGCCGATGTGTGATTGAATGTGCTCGTGTGTGCTCGTGTCAATTATTCTTGTTCCGCTGTCAGTGAAATACTCTGATGAGATCTCATCTCCCCTGGCACAACGAGCTGTAGTATTCTGTGCACCATCGGCCTGCTGGTGTTACTCCTTTTGGATCAGTGGAGGAAGACCTTTGATTGCAGCCTTGTCTGAACGAGCAGACGAGGCTGAGGCCCGCGCGACGCTGTGGCACACCTGGTACGCAAGCAAGCAGGCACAGCGCGTCCGTGCTCGAGTGTTGTCAAGGAGAGAGAACATCGCTTGCAACGAGAATCGCTAGTGCTCGCGGAAGGCGGTGGTTGTGAAACAAGTCGTTTTCGCGGCTGATTCGTCTTGTTTCCAGTTAGCAGACCCTTCGAGACCTTGGCAGTCTCTAAACAGTAAGAGCGCGTGGCATCTGGTCTCGGCCGTGGACTGATACTCATGGCAGACAGCCAAGAGTCTACCGCAGCTAAAACTTTGCAGTTGCGACGCCAAGCAACAGCATCGCCAGGCCTCTACAACAGAAGCGACCGCATCACCAAATGCCAAGCGGGTCTTGTGAACACGGAGTTCGCAGCCAAGACCAGCACGCTCTGTGCGAACGGTCGAGCGTTCGCAAAATCCCCTCGAGACCAGAGACATGTTGGCTGCATGGAAAGCAGCCCTCGATGCATTTGCGGCGAGTTGCTTAAGTGTCAAAAGACACACTTTGTCGCACCGGTGCGAGCCAAAGGCTGGTTCTCAGACAGGCTGGCAAGCGACGCCATGCTCATGACACACAATTTATGGACAGTTCAACTCGGTCCAGGTGGTGGCCGCGGCGGGTTTAAATGCCCAAGCCGTGGCTCGACATCAGCATACCAGTCGTTCTGCCACAATGACCACCCGACTCGCGCCAACGGAATCGACAGTGTTGTAGATTTGGAAACGGCGCGTTTGCGGCTGTTTGAACGTGATCAGATCTCTTGTTGACTTTCTTTGACGGATTCTCCTCGCTGGGTAAACCGAGCGCAGGAAGCCATCAGTTTTATGAGTGGCCTAAAGGGTAGGAGAAGAGGAGTAGCAACTCGATGGGCCAATCAGGTGCTGGCGGAAAGTGAACACGTTCGAGTCCACAAGGATCGAAAGCATGTGAGAGTACTTGGGTACTTGGTCGATTGAACACTTGACTGATGCGCTCTGGCAGCTGACTAACAGCACGTCAAGAATAACCACATGCAGAGTTTGCACAGAAACACCAGTTCTCTGCTGGAATTTGTTGTTGCGCGCTGGTTGTACATGCATCATGTACGAGAGCAGTGCTGATTGGGATCGAAGCATCAGCACAGGCAGTGTGAACATACTTGTGCATCAAGCACATAGACCTGCTGTAGCGCGTGCTGATATGAGTACTTTACCGATGTTCCCAAGCTACTAGGTTCCTGTGGGTTGGCCAGTCCAACAACTCCCACGATCCTTCAACGAGCAGCCGCCAGGCCCTTGTACTCGACCACCTTGAAGGCTGTTCCGAAGCAATATTGAGTTGGCATGATTAGATTGCGGGTGAGAAGTGGATAGACGGTCCAGCAGAGCCCAAGTTGACATTCTGGGGCTATCTTCTCGGCCGGTTAACCCTCTCTGCGGGTGGACGATCAAGTATCCTTGCCACTGCATCCAGCCTAGGTACCTAAGTATTTGCCGAGGCTCTCGGCTGACCCACTGAAATGCATCCAATTCCCCGGACTCTCTGGATCACGACCACAGCTCCTACGCTATCTTGGTTGATTGGCTGGCTGGCTATACTACGCCAACAATGCCTCAACTGGTGGCCCCGAGTTCATCTTTAGTTCCTTTCTTGCGCTTCTGTTCAACTATGTAGCACCAACCCGTTGCTTTCTCCTAGATCAATATCGTCCTTCCCGAGCCCTCTTCCTGCATCTTTGAATCATCAGCTGCTGCCACGTCCCCGCGAGTCTTGATTACACAAGAACACTAGCCACATCCCTCAAACTCCGCGGCTCTTTCCTCCGACTTTCGACATGACGTATGATCCCCAGGTCAAGGCCCTTATTGAAAAGGGCAGCACGCCTCCTCCTCCTGGCTCTCCCTACAGTTTGCCGATTCCCGGTTCCGAGCGCGAAAACCGCACGCCCATCTACCGCAACTGGGCCTTTCGCGATGGGCCTCTGCTCGAACGCCTGGAGCCGAATGCCTCGACTCTACACGACCTCTTCCAGTTGACCCTCCAGGCCCGCCCAAACAAGCGTCTGCTCGGGTGGCGGCCATGGAACCCTGCGTCCAAGACCTGGGACGCCAAATATGTTTGGCTCACTGGTGCCGAGGTCGCAGAGCGTAGCAAGAACCTCGGTGCCGGAATCGCAGAGCTGCACCAGAGGATTGGCGTAACGGCGCTCAAGTATGGTGTCGGTATCTGGGCACAGAATCGGCCTGAGTGGATGTTGACCGGTTCGTACCTAATGTCCAGCACTGAACCTAGATACTGTACTCCAGGACGCATTACTTACCGATTGTGACTTTAGAAATCGCTTTGGTCACCCAGTCCCTCTTCGCCGTTACCCTGTACGAGACTCTCGGCCCTCAGACGAGCGAATACATTCTGAACCACGGCGAGCTCTCTTGTGTAGTCTGCTCTCTTCCACACGTCCCGACTCTGCTCCAGATCGCATCCAGAGTGCCTACACTCAAGCTTATCATCACTCTCGACCCTCTTGACCAAGGCGACATGGCTGGACATTCCAAGCGGGACTTGCTCAACAAGTTGGCAGCGGACAAGGGCATTCAGATCTTCTCGATTACCGAGGTGGAGGCACTGGGACAGCAGTCTGGACGCCCAATGCGGCCACCTCAGTCGACTGACATCTTCACTATCAACTACACATCTGGAACGACGGGCAATCCCAAGGGTGTGGTCCTTGACCACGCGAACGCGGTTGCTGGTGTTTCGTGCGCTCGCTCTGCTGATACTGTGAGAGATGGTGATGTGCACATTTCATACCTGCCATTGGCACACATTTATGGCCGCATGATTGATCAAGCGGCTATCTTCTCGGGTGCTACGGTCGGATATTTTCACGGTGATATTGCAGCTTTGGTTGAAGATCTCAAGATCCTCAAGCCCACAAACTTCATGTCTGTGCCTCGGCTCTTCAACCGTTTCCAGGCTGCCATCAGCCAGGCCACTGTTGAGGCCGATGGTGTCAGGGGTGCTCTCTCCCGGCACGTTGTCAACACCAAGAAGGCCAACATGAAACTACCCGTGGGCAAGGCCAATAACACACACTTGCTCTATGACCGGATATGGACACCAAAGGTGCGAGCAGCCGTTGGCCTAGATCGTGTACGCAGCATGGTCAGTGGCAGTGCACAGCTGGACCCCGATGTCCACACCTTCCTACGTGCAGCCTTTGGCATCTCCTTCAACCAGGGATTTGGCATGACGGAGACATATGCTGTAGGAATTTGTCAGTACAACAACGACTTTAGCACAGGCAACCTGGGCGCCATCATGCCCTCTGTCGAGGCTTGCCTCGAGTCTGCTCCTGACCTTGAATACACCGTACACGACAAGCCCAATCCACGCGGAGAGCTCCTCCTCCGTGGCCCTATTGTTTTCAAGGGCTATTACAAGAATGATGAGGAGACACAAAAAACACTCGAGTCTGATGGATGGTTCCACACGGGCGACATCTGTGAGATTGACAGCCTAGGACGCTTCAAGATCATTGACCGCAAGAAGAACGTGCTCAAGCTGGCTCAGGGTGAATACATTTCCCCTGAGCGCATCGAGAATGTCTACCTGGGCAGTACTTCCCTTCTCCAGATGGCATTTGTGCATGGTGATCCCAGCAAGGACTGCCTGGTGGCCATCTTCGGCATCGACCCAGAGACCTTTGCTCCTTATGCAAGCAAGATTCTCAAGACGACCATTTCTGCAAGCGATCACTCCGCACTCAAAGCCGCTGCCAATGACCCCAAGGTCAAGAAGACTTTCTTGAAGCTGTTGGATGATATTGGCAAACGTCACAAGTTCAACGGTTACGAGAAGGTCCGGAACTTTCACATGGATATAGAGCCATTCTCCGTCGACAATGAGCTCTTTACCCCAACGTAAGTTTTACCGCAATCCCTTTGGATCCTGCCTACCGTGCGATCCTATTTTGTGCTAACACGACCCTCAGTTTGAAAATCAAGCGGCCACAAACCGCTAGAGCCTTCAGAAAGGAGATTGACGCCCTGTACGAAGAAATTGCAAGTCAAACTGTGCCGGCCAAAGCAAAGCTCTAGACGAGACTCGATGGATGCATTCGTTGGTGGTACACGGGTTTTCCCAATTATGGCTCCTTTCTGGGTTCTTGGAAATAGATACACTGAGACTTACATTGTCATTAAACATCTCTTGGCCTGCCTTTATCATCCTGATTCGATTTATCTCTCTCTCTCTCTCTCTCTCTCTTTCTTTATGATATGTGTGGCTTTACTTTCTGCACCTGTTCTTTTGAAACATTTTGCAATGATCCTTATCTCGTGTATGAAAATGTCTATCACAATTCGTTGAGGTAAATCTTTACATATAGCCGGGCGAAGACTGACATCAATGGTCGTCTCGTTAGATGAATGCTAACTCGGTTTAGTGCATTGCAACAAAAGAGGCTGTTGGGGGAACTGGCTGGGAATTTTGTCTTGAACCAACCACGAATACAGTCACCTTCTGAGCAAACATTGAGCCTTGTTGTAACGTATATCAATATCGATTTGTTGTATAATAAGATACGGACGAAAGTCTTGCTATGAAGGTAAGATGAATGTCAAATTGTGACATTAGTGACTCTAATGATTTTTCAACGCAGGATTGCGAAACCGTTTCTCTTTCACTGCAGCAAAGCTTAACATCTTGTTTAAGCTGAGAAAACCAAAATTGTTTATATTATAAGTTAAGGCTTTGCTTAGCCTTTTATATAAGTATAGCTATATAAGCTAAGGTAACTAGTTTATTACGTACCTTTTAGCTTACTAAGAGATTATTCCCTAATAATTTGAAAAAGTAAACGCTAAGCTCGATTTTTATAATATTATTAAAATTAACGTTTAATAATAAATTAAAAAAGTTATGTTTATTTTAATTAAATAAAATATAATAATTCGTAACTAAATAATAATGTATTGAATATATGTTAATTTTTAATATAATTTATTAAATTATTAAAATAGATTATTAATAACACTAAAAACTTTGTTTAAATAATTTTTTAAAACATCTCTTTGAAATTTAAACTGTTTAAAGTACTAGCATATTTAATAATTAAAAATAATCTTCTTTATCCCTCGGCGAATTACGAAATCGTAAGCCAATTTTGCTAAATACTACTCTCATATACTTGCACCAACGCGTCGAACGATGAAAAACCTCGATGGCAACGTCGGCCTCCACGCAGCCTCCTGAGGTCATTGACCTCACTGCAGATTCTGATGACGATGTAAAGCCTCGTCTCCCCGACCGCGACGCCATAGCTCACATTGTCACCAACGGCCACCCACCGCCTTTTCATAACCGCCCTGCGCCAAACTACGAGCCACCCTCCAAGCGGCAGAGAGTCAACGACACGCGTCAGCACCATGCGCCACCAGACTTTGCGCGAATGGTCGCGGACCGTCACGCGCAGATGGCTGCCGCGAGAGCTGCAGCACTCGACCCAGGCGTTCTCGAAGGCGCGGTGACAGAGAGGGTAGGGCAACAAATTAACATACTGCCTTGCAAGTAGCAAGTTGGCGAACACGATTGCTGATTTTCTTTTACATCTTCAGCTTCGAGGACTCTTGTACCAACAGTTCGCCGACCGCCTAGCACAGTCGGAGACAATAGATAAAGCTCTGAACAAGGATATTGTCCGTTCAAGAGAGTCGCTCCTGAGACACTTAACCAGTCTTCCTGTACGTACGATTCTTGAGCAAGATAATGATAGCGCGAGGTCCAATGACGGATGGCTAACGCGTGGTCCCCCTCTCCAGGAGTGCCGTCGACAGACTCACGTCCCGATCCCAAGCTATGCCACTCCATTCCTCACCCCAACGGCAATAGCCTCGCCGGCTACGATCCCTCCACAACCAACGCCGCCTACCAAGCCAGCTGGCCTCATGTCTGCAGGTCCTGCCTCAAGCGTGCGCCGACGGGCTACCAAAACTCCAATCAAAGCTCGAACATTCGATGTGGCCTCATCCATGCTCACCTCGCCTGAGAACTTCAGCTCGCGTGCCAAGAAAGCTGCGTGGGCCTCGCCTGCTGCAAAACAGTCTGAGGTCAATACAGATGCCAACTCGTTCTTTGCCTTGCAACATCGGCCGTATGCCCGCATTGACGAAAGAGATGCAATCTTGCGTGGCCTAGGCCGGCTTAGAAGGCTGAATGCCTCGTTTCTGCAAGAGTCGCAAACATTTCACGTTGCATTTACATTGGACGAAGCTCGTTTAGCCGTGGCGGCCGTTGCTCGTGAAGCCCAGACGCGTCTAAAGAAGGTCCAGCATGACGAGCCTTATCGCGATCTTGCCAAGTTGCTCAGACCGCACTACCCAGTCATGTTACGCTCATTTGCCGAGAGTATCTGGCATCAGTTTCCTGGCCGCCAGGTGAACGATGTTCACAAGTTTCTTCAAGACGTTTGGCAGGCAAGACACTCACTTGTCTCCCGGCGCGCTGCCTCTAAGCAAGTGCAGACGCAGGAGATTTGGTCGCTCGAGCGGGATACATACGACATACGAGAGGAAAAGCTTCGCGAAAGCCGGCTGTCAAGTCTGTTGCTGGCCAGAGAAATGACAGGGAGCAGGCTGAGCTCGACCAGAAGGTTCATCAATTACCACGACGAGTTCCGTAATATTTTGGATGACGGCCTCGAGATGCGATGCGAGTTCACCAACTGTGCCGGTGATCTTGCTACCATCAGCTGGGTTTCCAACCAGGCTTATGTTGCTGGGACTACGGTTCACATGGATTCGCACAACCTACAGTACAACAAACCGGGAAACATGGTTCTTGGCTCCATCACACGTGGTGCAGCGAGCTTGAAGGCGTATGCCGACCATAAAATCCCGCGACCTCTTGTTGAGAGGGGCGAGAATTCGACAGAGGCTATGCGTGAGTCGCAATCCCCATGGCTCTATACTTCTGTCGTCTCGTCCGATTATGATGCCCAGCATGACCGAGTGTATTCATCGAGTTTCGACAAGACTGTCAAGGTATGGAAAATTGATCAAGGCGACACCAAGATGCGTTGCATCTGTACGTGGGAGCACCAAGGCCTTGTGAACTTTGTTGAAGCCTCGACGCTACAGAATGTGCATTTCTCTTTGGTGGCTACAGCTGCGGATGTACCAAGTGATGCCATCAGGATCTACAGAGTCTCAAATGACGATGCACAGATTGCGAATAGCAGCTACAGGTCTTTTTCTTGCGCAAGAATTACTGGTTTGGATGGTTCACCAATGCCAATTGACAAGTGGACATATTATCCTTCGACGATGAGATGGGGACTGGAACAGACTGTTAAACACCTTCTGTTGGTCGGATATTCGCCTCGGAGTCTGAAGGGAGATGATAACGACATTCCCATCGAGTGCCTGAACACCGGCGAACTTTGCTTATGGGACTCAATCACAGGCTTGCAGATCCAGATTACGAGTGCCAAAAAACAAAATGTCTTTGAAGTCCTGTGGCACCCGTCGCAGCCTGTCTTTATTGCGGCGACTTCTCCCACTGGCGTGGCCCTGAATTTTGATAGAGTCAAGACTCAAGTCCGCATTTTTAAGCGCATCGACGGAAATGGATACATTGCAGGCTCGGTTTTCAGCGAAATCAGAGCGCTGGACTGTTATGCCGCGGATATTAACGAGCTGACAGTGATGCCTAACAGCGCAAGCAGCTGCTATGTTACAGCCGGGTGCACTAATGGCAAGACGTACGTGTGGGACACTGCGCTTGGTGATAAGCCCATTCAAGTGCTTTCTCACGGTCCGCCTGTCGCAGGAGTCGCCGCTGGAGACCACGAGGACGACACTGGCGTGAAGTTCACCGCCTGGGGAGCGTCTATGGCGCGCTTCTATACCGGGTCTTCTGACGGCGTCGTTAAGGTCTGGAATGTGCGGTCTACTGAGGCGAAAGCCCAGGGGAGAGTTATTCTCGAGGCGCCGGCGCAAATCTCGTTTGGCGCCTTTTCCCCGGACAAGTCGAAGCTTGTGATCGGCGATGCTAGTGGTCGCGTCTTCATATTGTCCATTGACCACGAGGACGGTAGCCCACCGTCCTTTGTCCAGATACCAGGCGGAGGCAAGAAACGTATGCCCACCACAATTACAATGCATTCGGATCCGCCGCCTCCTCAAGGTACTGTCTCGAGCGACGGTCGAGCACTCGGCACAAGGTACCTTGCCAACCGCCAGCTATACTACAGCGGCGACCCCACTGTTGGTATGGTGCAGGACATCAACTATCCTGAAACAGGGCTTTACCTTCGCGAAGCTTATCTCGACCAGGACACTAACCAACCTATGCTCGGGCATATAGAAGTTCACTTACAAAGTAGTACCAAAATTTACTCTAACTACCCCCTGAAAACGAGAGTACTTAAAAACGTGGTGGGTTCTGCAAATCGACAGAATAGTAAAATCTTCAACGACGATTTTTCTGCAGAAACACAAGAGGAACACAGGACAGAAGCTACACTTATTATAAAACAACATGAGGAAAACTGTAATCTCGATCTTGAGTTTAAGAAGCTCAGTATGGAGATCCGAGATGTCCTCGCTGGCGACAACCTGGGCGAGCAAGAACTCTACCAAGGCATTGACTACCAGGGCATTGTAGAAGACGACGATGTCGAGCTTAACAAAGCTAGAGTGGAGGTTCTAGATTGGGACCCTATTACGAAGGAATGGGGCGAGCAGACGGGAGTCTGGGTTTGAAGTTCTGAAAATCAACGAGGTTTAATCAACTATTCTTTTCAGAAAGGTTTACGAATAAGTGAAAGAGCGGGCGAGCAAGTAGGTAATGATCTTTGAACAAGTTTATAAAAAGTAAATCTTAATAACTCAATATCATGTGATATTATCATTTTTAAGCAAATTTTAAGATATTAAAAGAAACCAAAACTACATTTAAAATATTAATTATATATATAATGAAAATATTTATTCAATTTTAATATATATTATAATGTAATTTGATATATTATTCATTATATAAATTATTTTATACCTTAATATTCTAAGGTTTAGAGAAAAACAGATTTTAAATCTACGGAAACTATAATATTAAATATTATAAAATCCTTTTAATAACTACTCGGAAGTTTTTGAATAATATATACGCTTCTTCGGCGGATTAGTACCTCTTAGATTTTTCTTTTACCGATAGACTATTGCTAAGAAATTTAAGAAAGTTTGTTGGTTCGGCTTTGTACGTATACGTAACTCTTTCGTGCAATATGCGGTGTTGTATTTTTCTTGTTGTCTTCTCTAAGTTCTAGCTAGGGATAGAACCGTACGCGACGGTTCTATAGCTATCGCTTCTATCTGGAATGGAGTTCTGGTTGGAACTCCCTTCCTGACTAAGCGGTGCTTACGTACGATCACAACCAGCATTGTACTCAATGTTCCAACAAAGTTACTAATTCTTTAACTTAAGTTTTCTCTGTTCTTTGCTCTTTCACCTTCACACGAAACTACACTTCTCTTCACTTACTCGACGATTCTTCACCCATCGCTTAAGAACTGTTAATATGTTTTCTGATTAAAAGATATTCTATAGACGAGGGGGCCTAGTTTAAGCGTACTTGTGGCTACTATCGCTTTGCTAATCGACCGTTTTCACTATTTGGGCATACGTCTGGCTTATTAGTAATATAATAATATGCCTTGATTTTAATAAATATCGTCTTCAAATTATGAAATATTAAAGAAATCAGGCTTTTATAAGTTTGTAGCAACCTGCGAAGGAGTACTTTGATCAGACTTATTTAATAGTCACTATCCAGCTAGTCTAACAAGGTTGAAGCCTCGTTGGATTGTGCTACTTGAGCCGATAAGCTTTCGGCCGATATTCAATTAAACCTGATGCAGCGTGAACTCCCATTTAATTCCAGAACTACTAGCATAGATAGTGCTATTCGTAAATGACCATGAGCATTGTGCCAATCTCTGCGACTGTAAAGTCTTGCTAGATTTTCTGTCAGCCATTGGTCTTGGAGCAGGATAAAGAATGCTCGACTGGCTATCATTATGACATTTCTATCTATCTGTATGTATGTACGCGCCTGTACTGACAATCATAAGATCCATTCCCGGGACACCAACAAGCAAAGTCGTGAGAGAGAACAAGACACAAAACATTTCATGTCAGAGTGATGATCGCAACACCATCGCAAGACATTCAACATTTCAGTCTGTTCAATCCAAAGGCCATCCTGGGTAAAGAAAAAAAACCCACATCTTGATATCCCAATTTCCGAAAACGCCATCGCTTTAATGCTTAGCAGTTGGTGCCTCACCAGTCACCTTCTCAACCATGTTCTTGGCCCTGTCACAGTCATGTGTGTAAGCTTACATTCAGGCACAAGTTCGAGGGGACAAGGCGTGAAAAACACTTACATATCGCCAAGTGCAACCATGCAAATCGTTTGCCACATGCCGAGGCCGATGCGAGGAGCGACACCGCGGTACAGGCCCTTGACGCCGTTGGTTCCGTAAATGTAGCGGAAGGTGTTGCCGACCGTCATCTTCTTAGGACGATTGGGGTCCTCAGTCTTGCTCTGCATCTCCACACGGATAACCTCAATGGGCTGGTTCCAGGCGGACAGACCACCACCGAGACCAGAGGCGAGAATCTTCTCGGGCGCGCTGAGCTTCTCGCCGTGCTCCTTGCCAGTGACCTTGCGAATACCCTGTTCGCACAGACGTGACAGACCAAAACGGCTGCCCCAGTTGGTCATCTGACGAATGGCAACGGCGTTGACACCCTTGTTGATGCCGCTGATACCCTCGCGACGGTAAATGTCGGCAAAGGTAGCCCAGGTGGAGGGCGGCTTGACACCAGTCGAAGCCACCTTGTGCTTGGTGATCTCAACCGTCTTCATGCAGGTACAGAAGCCCATGGTGGCATAGGCCTGGGCCACACCACCCGTCACGCCACCCGTGATGCCACCCAGAAACTCGGAGGCACCAGCATTGCGCGCATAGTACTCGGCCTCAGAGGCGACGAAGAGGAGCACGGCGCCCTTGGTGGAGGCTTCAATCCAGGCCCAAGGGATGAGGCCCTGGTAGACTGCAGGGAAGCAAGATGAGCAAATCAGCCAATGTCGCGAATTTCGTAGCCTATGACAGCGAACAAGAGACAGGTAGATTGATACTCACAGCCAAACGCACCACCACGGGACCAGATGCGGCCCAGGGCGGTCATGAAACCGTCGCCACGGTGGGCAGCCATGGTGGTCTTGACGACCTCGAGGGGTTGGCCCAGAGTGGTGACCTCGAACATATTGAGGCCGGCTCCAAGGAGCAGGTTGGAGAATTTGATAGGCTTCTTCTCCAGCTTCTTCTCCGAGGCCGGAGTCGAGATAGAGGCGACGGCGGACATGACGATGGCGGAAGTGTTGACGGGGAGGGGGCCCTGACCAAGGGAAATCGGGTGCTTCTTCGCGGGGCTGTAGAGGAACGCGTTAAATGCGACTGAGGCGACTCAGCAGACGATGATGACAATCTGGTTGTGGTGCTGCGCTCAAGTTAGCGACTCGTTAGGAGGTCAAGGCGATGGTCTGCGATCCTGAAGGAGGACAGAGTGGTGTGGGACAGGAATCGGCAGGCTGTTAAAGGGGGACACAGCACTGAATTGACGGCATACGCACAAGAACGGAAGGGTCCTCGAAGGGCAGGCCTGGAAAGGTGCGCGGAATACGTCGGTAGATTCGGAGACGTACTGTACTGCGGGACATGCACACATGTCAGCCAGTAATCTTGGAGGCTCGGTGATCTTGTCGCCCGAGCTTGGTGACAAGCTGGGCAGCACAGCGCTCGACGCCGAGCTGCACTGGGGAAATACTGCCTGCCATGCTTGAAATGCGCCGAGCTGGCCAGTGGGGTCACTTACTATATCGTTGAACTGAGTCGCAAAAGGCCTTGGGTGGCAGCAAGATGAGCGAAAATATAAGCTGGGAGCGTGTTCTGGAGCGGTAGCTTGAGTTGACTGTAGAGAGGAAAGAGAAAAGAAGAAAGGGAGGCAGGAAAGGTCAGACAGACTGAGGTCGGGTCTTGGACAGGAGCAATAACAAAGATCCCAAACCAAAAAAAGCTACAGTTAGTAAGTGCAACCCACAGCAGCAAGGTGCGGGAACCTTGAAGCTCCAGGTGGGCCCTGGGCTATCAGCTCTGACCCCTGGATCCCCGACAAGCAACCAGACAGCGGCCCTCAAAGCTGCTGAGTCTTGGCACGGATCCCAGCAAAGAGCATTGGGGTACCTGGCTGGGCAAGCAGACGAACAGCTAGCCACAAGTACCTCTCCAGTGGACCCGGATCTCAACAAAGCCCAGATGCCCCGGAGTCCGGGCATTGCGAAAAAATGGGCCTCCTTCCCAACGCTCTCTGCCTGGGAACCAAAACGAGAGACACGGAACACGAAGATAAAACCACACAGAACTTGCACAAAAAATACAAATGGAACTCCCAAGCAGGACGTTTGGCCGTGGGAGACAGAGCATGGAGGGCGGCTCTTCTCCAGTACAACCTGAAGTTGACATAGAGTGCAAGATGCGTCCTGTAGCGCAGCGGCCAAAGCACTTACCCTCCAGCGACCGCCCGAAGCCTCAACAAGCACCGCACCGCACCAATCCTGCTTCCAGCTTTCAGGGGCCGTTGGGTTGGCTGAGTCGTATTCAGAGACGCCACAAAGTGCCGTGGCTATATAGTATACTTGGTCAAGGATCCAGCCAACTATTTGCAACAATAATTAAGTCTCTCATCAGTCGCTGGAGTGATCATCAGATTCCTGCCAGGTCGTCGCTCAGTTCAAACGTTAAAAATTGTCGGGGATATATATTCTCTTCTTTTTTTCAGTATAGTACAAGCGCCACAAATGACGGGGTATTTTGCTTTTCGTCAGGTCTACCTCCCCAGTCGCGACACCTGCGATCCTTCTTCACCTGTCAAACCCTCTAGTATCTCCATATCGTGTGTATTTGTGGTAGACATGTCTCTCCACCGTACAACCAGGGTACTATTTATTTTTGACATCCAACATGCACCAGTGACTCTACTGCAAATATCCATTTACAGCTTCTTGGTGATCTCGACCCACTTCTCGGTGGAGAAGGACTTGGGGCTGTTGTACAAATCATGTCAGCAAATTGAGCCGAAAACAAATCAAGAGAGAAGCTCTCCAGGGGCCGGGGGGGGGACCAGAAAAGTATGCTTACCGCTCGATGGGGGCACCGACAGCGCGGTCAATGATCAGCTGGGGCAGGACACCAATGGCACGGGAAACACCGAAGAGAACAGTGTAGTAGTTGGCCTCGGTCAAACCGTAGTACTGGAGGAGGACTCCAGAGTGAGCGTCAACGTTGGGGTAGGGGTTCTTGGTCTTGCCGTGCTCGGTCAGGACACCGGGGGCAATCTTGTAGACCTGGCTGACGAGCTGGAACATGGGGTCGCTGGGCATCTTCTCCTGGGCAAACTTGCGCTGAGCCATGTAGCGAGGGTCGGTCTTGCGGAGAACAGCGTGGCCGTAACCGGGAACGACACGGCCGGCGTTGAGAGTGGACCACAGGTAGTCGGTGATAGCCTTGTCGCTGAGATCATCACCAACAGCCTTCTTCATCTCGGTGAGCCAGTTGAGCACCTCCTGGTTGGCCAGACCGTGAAGAGGGCCAGCCAGACCCTGCAGACCAGCAGAGACGGACAGGAAGGGAGAGCTGAGGGCGCTGCCAACCAAGTGGGTGGTGTGGGCGCTGACGTTGCCACCCTCGTGGTCAGTGTGGATGGTCAGGTACAAACGCAGCAGCTCAATGAAGTCGGCGTTGTTGCCGAAGCCCAGCTGATTGGCGAAGTTGAACGAATAGTCCTTGTCCTTCTGGACAGCGGCGACCTTGCCGCCCTTGAAGACGTTCTGGTAGATGCGGGCAGCAATGGTGGGCAGCTTCGCGATCAGGTCCATGGAGTCCTCAAAGGTGTAACCCCAGTACTCCTTCTTGTTGATACCCTTGGCGTAGGCCTTGGCGAAGGACGAGGTCTGCTCGAGAGCGGTAACGGCGAGGGAGAACTGGGCCATGGGGTGCAGGTCAGAGGGGCAGCGGTCGATGAGCTCCTCAACGAACTTGGGCACATCGGAACGGGCAGCCCACTCGGCGGACAGGTCGCGG
Organism: Coniella lustricola; assembly: GCA_003019895.1. Taxonomy (NCBI): domain Eukaryota; kingdom Fungi; phylum Ascomycota; class Sordariomycetes; order Diaporthales; family Schizoparmaceae; genus Coniella; species Coniella lustricola. The sequence continues at coordinate 23,230 of KZ678574.1, read as the reverse complement.
ACCTGCTGCTCGCTGGGAACCTCACCGGTCAGGAGGAGCCAGAAAAGACCTGGAAACCATTGGCGTCAGCACAAGTGTGCAGAATGCAGAGTTGCTGTAGCGGATTGTTCTGAGTTCAAGAGGGGAAAAAACTCACCCTCGGGAAGGGGCTCCTTGCCACCGGGAGCCTTGGGGAGCAGCTCCTGGCACTCGGGAATAGTCTTGCCGCGGAAGCGGATACCCTCCTCAGAGTCGAGGACGGAACCCTCCCAGACGAGGCACTTGATGCCACGGGCACCACCGTAGACCTGGTCCAGAGTTACCTTGTCGACGATCTTGGAGCCATGCTCCCTGTGATTGGGTTATTAGACGTCAGTCAGATTGTTCAAAGCAATTGAGCGTTTGCATCCTTGGTGTAGGCGATTACTGACTTGCGGAGGGCCTTGATCTCCTCAATCTTCTCGGGCAGAAGCTCGGCGAAGCGCTCCTTCAGAGTCTATGTCGAACACTCGTGGTCAGCTTCCAAGCAGTATGAGAGAGCAAAGCTCAAGCAAGAGCGCAACGCGCAAACACCTGGTGAAACAGGCCTCGAGTAGCTCAGCGCAACATACCTGGGTCTTGGCGCTGTAGCAGCGGACAGCGTTGAAGGAGGTTGGGCGGAAAGCAGAGGCCCTGAGGGAGGTCCTCAGGGTGGACGAGCCAAGACGCATAGCAGAGGCCATCTTGTCGACAGACTGGACTGTTGTGGATGAGGGTAGGGGAAGGAGAGAAGAGGATAAAGAAAAAAACAGGACACGGCGGAAGAAGGACGAATCAACAGAAAACCGGCCGGAGGGAAAAAGAGCTTCTCGGTAGTCTGGCCTGCCTGGCAGGGAAGCTCGGATTAAAAGAAAAGCGCGAATTTTGGTAGCCCGCGGCACCAATCCATACCGCTGGCGGTACCAGCAGGTACGTACCGCGGCCACGAGCAAGCCAAAACGATGAGCATAACCGAAGACGATCCCAACACATCCCTGCGCGCTGCGCGTGTCTCCGCTACGAGCGCACCAAGATATCGACACCTTACCATAGTACAACACCGCCAGGCTGAAAGCCACCTTGGACACCTCCTTCAAGCACTGGCTAGCTCATTCAGCATGACCGCCGGAAGCCGCACTCCCTCCAGCACGACAGCATGGTGAAAAACCATCGGCCATTCGACGCTGCGGCCTGCGGTGTTGGAGATACAAAGCATTACTGCAGCTCAAAATGCGCCCGGCATCGGTCTTGACGTCAGAAGCCATGTGTGGCCGCCTGTCGCTACGACACTTTGCATCGGACGAATACAAACAGACTACCGCCAACGCGTGGGGGAGGCCGCATGAAATACACCAGTCCCATTCCCATCGTCCACTGTACATGTAATTGCTGAAGATGCATTTTCTACCACCTTATGGCACGTTCTTAGTAACACAATGCAAGAGACCAGGTGCGTGGAGGCGAGTTTCAGTCGAGCAGCCAAAGGTAGAATTGCACCCGAGGCATTGCAAATCTAGTCCATGTCTTTGTGCGATTCAGTGGAAGGATCACCACAAACGCTAGACAAGCTGGAGATAGAAGAACGCTTCGATCCACTCGACACTATCAAGTATTCTCGTGCATGTTGACAATTGGCATGGGAATCCTCGGATGTGTTGAAGCAACCGGTCCCGGTCTCAACACGCCGACCAACCCAGTGGACTCGTGTTGGAGGTGCTCCGCGCTCGTCGCAAGGCCCACAAGTCCATTCCACAGCAGCCACTGGATTCGGCGCCTGCATTGCGTGTCTGTCCGAGCATAAGGGGCTTCGGTGGTCAGGCTGGAGAGCAAAGAGAACATCCCGTGCATTCGAATGCAAGTTCACAGTTCAAGTTTGATGATGATTAACCCCGCTGCCTGCCAAATCTTGCACTTTCGAAAAATAGAATGTCTGGGTGCGGAGCTAGTGATAAGCGCCGCTGTGCGTCCCCTACAACAGCCTGTCTTCTTGCGCGCTTGCCACCAGAAGCCCCTGTAGCCCATCTTTGCCCAGCGCTGTTGCAGTGCTGACAGTGCACCTGCCGTCTGGGGTTTGCCGCTGCATTTGCTTGATAAAGGGACTCTCCTTCCAATCTGCCACCTCCAAAATTTGTCCCTCTCTCTCTTTCTTCCACACCAATGAATCCGACATCTGGACGCTAAAAAAAATCGACACCGTCTCAGATTCCATCCAGGTTCCATCACCACTTGGCTCTCCCGTCGACCTTGACAGTAGACTCAGCATCCTCTGGTCGTCAGGACCCTTCCTACGGATTAATTTCACCCAAGAACCGTATTTTCGCGTCGCCGAGAGAGCCGCATTCCAGTCGCCAACGGCCCCTTTGAAAAGCTTTTTGCTCTGCTCCGCCGCAGTAGATCAACGCCTCTCCGCGTCTAGGCTGTGCTCGTTGACCATCGTACAAAGACCGTACTTGAACACTTCTTAGCTCGCAGAGCTCTCGTACACTGCTCGATTTCGTTTGGAGGGTCGGGTTTCGTACAAGCAAAGCAAGCTGAATAGGCTTGGCGCCTGCTTCCAACATCTGACTGTCTCTGTAACCACACAACGTCTGCCGAGACTGGATATTCTTGAGTGTCATAAGAAAGAGAGCACGTTGTCATTTTTTTTTCCTTTCGCCGATTCATCATCATACGCGAGTAGGCGGGCAAAGGAACATACCGTGGGCTACAAAAAAGTGAGGTTCAGATCAGTCGCGTCATCGCTTCAAAGCGTCGCAGTTGCTGTACTGCCACCCTCCAGGTTCTAGACAACACAGACGAGACGATCTGTTCTTAAGCACCTTTGACCATAGTCGACAAGTAGTGTCGCCTCTGGCTGGCAACCGTCGAGTTTGTCCGTCATCATTACCACCGTCGTCATGTCGTCCGCCGTAGCAGACCTGGAGACGAGTCTCCAGGCTATGCTTGCCCTCAAGCCTCCAGGAGTGTCGGGCTCTAGGATCAGTACCATCACGAGCCTTTGCATAGCCAACGTTCAGGTATGAACTGCCACCAAGCACGTCTAGCCGTATTTCGCTTCCGTGTCTCCCTGTGCCTCGCCCTTTTGCTGACCAAAGTCGCCCCAACAATACAGTCCGAGTCCGTTCTCATTCAGAGAATTTTCACCCACTTCAAGAAGGCTCCAGGCACACACAAGCTCGGTGTGCTCTACGTTGTAGACTCTGTAACCCGCAAATGGCTCGAGCAAGCTAAGCAGCAAGGCCAGCCAGTCAGTGGTGCTGCGCCAGACGGCACATTCGCTGCCGGTGTCAACAGAGTGACGGAGCTGATGCCCATCTTGATGAGCGATATTACGTCGTCTGCGCCCCAGGATCAAAAGGTATGTCAGCACCCAGTTTTGTACTAGAGCCTATCTGCCGACTGTTGATGACTCTTGACGACCATGTGCGGCGGCCGTTGGAGGCTCAAGCCAGGCCCCGTCCACAGAGGTCGTCTTGCTGTGTAATGCTCTGCGCGTAATATTATACTCGTAACTTCTAGCTCAATGAGAGGCTCACGTTTGATTGATTACTGTAGGAGAAAATCAAGAAGCTCGTCGATATCTGGGAGAAGGGGCAGACCTTTCCCGCTGCCATGATTGAAGGCTTCAAGCAGAAACTCAACAGTAGGTCCATCCCGCTTCCAATCAAGCCTTTCCAAAGAGAACTAGGCGCCAAAAGAGGAATGCCCTCGACCCAGCAGCAACTGACCTGATGTTCCGTGCAGAAGAATCCACAACGCCTCCGGGCAGTCCTCCTCCGAATGTGCTCTCGTCCTACAACAATGCCCAGCCAACTCCGGCGCCTCCTGCGCTCCCCCCCAACATAGCAGAAACTCTTGCTGCACTTAAGAATATTGCTCAGCAGAACCAAAACAAGCCCGTCGCGGCGCCAGCAGCCCCAGCACCGGCACCTGCGCCAACTCCTGCACCCGCTCCAGTTGCTACTCCATACACTACTGCTGGTCTTCCTAGTAACATTGCGGCTCCATCATTCATGAATCCTGCACAGCCAGGCCTAGGTTTGTCTTATTTGCAGCAGCACACGCCGCAACCTGTCGTACCTCCGATGGGTGTGGCTGCTCCACCCTTTGTACCGCCTCCCGCGCAATCTGCCTCTCTTCCAAACTTTAACATGAATGGTGGTGGTGCCATGTCAAGTGGACTGGCAGGTGCTGTGCCTCCAGCCGGTGTCTCGGACCCAACTGTGCTGCAGGTCGCCTTAATCCAGCAACTAATTCAAAAAGGCCTCCCAGCTGATCAAATCGCTGCTGTCGTGAAGGCTCTTGCCAGCAACAATGGCTCTGTTCCCGGTGCCATGCCTCAAGTACCACACCCAGGCCAAGGCGCGTATTCGATGCCTCCTGGCAATGGTGGCAGCGGCTGGGCTCCGCCCAGGCCTGATGACCGCGACATGAGATCTCCTGCCAATAGAACGCGTGGCAGATCGCGTTCTCGGTCCCCTGGAGGTCGTTGGGACCATCGTGATTCCCCTCGTGGTCTTGATGACCGTCGTTTCGGCGACCATGGTCGTAATTCTCCAACCCGTGATCGCTTTGACGATCGGGATCGTGGCCGTGCCTACAGGCAGCGCTCGCCGGCAGGACGCCGTGGCTCTAGTCCTCGACATGGCGAGGTTGCTCCCCCTCAACAAGAAAAGCTTATCCAGTTTGACCCGTCCCTACCAAGCAACCACATCAAGGTGCTTAGCCGGACCCTCTTTGTGGGTGGCGTAACTTGCCCTGAGAGTGAGCTGCGAAGCATCTTCAACCGCTTTGGTGCAGTTCAGACGTGTATCGTGAACAAGGAGAAGCGCCACGCGTTCGTCAAGATGTATACTCGTAATGATGCGGTCAGCGCAAAGGAAGCCATGGAGGACGGACGCAGTCCAGACGCCCAACTTCGGACACGCTGGGGCGTCGGCTTCGGACCGAGGGACTGCAGTGATTACCAGACTGGTGTCAGCATAATACCCATTCACAAGCTCACCGAGGCCGATCGCAAATGGATGCTTACAGCCCCATATGGAGGCAGCGGCGGCCAAAACATCACGCAGGGTATGGTCGTCGAAGAGCCCGACATCGAGATTGGTGCTGGTGTCTCATCCAAGGCCATCTCGCGGCGCATGCAGACCGACAAGGGTGGTAGTCATGGCCCGAAATCCACCCACCATACTGATGACCGCAATGATCGTCGCCATGGCAGACGTGGAGGAGGCGGCCGTGATCACGGCCAACGTCGTGATGAGGATCGGCCCAGCAACGGCAACCCCAACATTGAGCCGATTGTTCCTGGCTTCGGATTCGGTATCTCTACAAACCAGCAAGGCATGCCCGTCTTCCCGCCTGGGTTCACGTTTCCAGCCCCAGACGCCATCAACAACCCCCCGTATTAGTAATCTGACCAGCATCACTATGGCACAAGATGCTTTATAAATAACTGAGCATTTTGCAACAACGGCAATCTGACCAATGCACCATTCACGTTTCGAGTACGATGGCAGTAGCACTCACGTAGCCTAGCATCCTCTCACATGGCCACGCCGCGGCGATCCAAGCTTTTAGCGCTGTCTGCTCTTCGCGCTCCTTACATCCGATGGGGATGTTCACTCATCACCACAAACGGGATTGCGGGTAGTGGCAAAGATATCGAGATATTCTAGAACGGCAACCATGGCTGGAGGCTATTCACGAGCTCGATACCTGAGCTCGAGTAATACCAGTTGATGTGAGAAACAAACAACAAGAACGAAACAACACTTCCCGATATCTCGCTCAGCGTACAACATCAGCCATTATAGCACACAACTTTATGTGCATGTCAACGAGTGTCAGCAGAGCACTTGCTTGCGTACATTCACGGAAAGATCTTTCATCAGGCCAGGCGTTCGGGGAGGAGGATCCGGTTGATTTCGGGCATACTTCAGGCACCACCATGGCACGGAAGGTCTTTTGTTTTTATCCTAATCTGCTTGTGTAGGCCCTTCTCTTTCTTCTTTCTCTTTTAGTTTTCATTATCTTTTCTTCTCTAGTAGATGTATGAGACATACGCTTCCTCATGCACAGCCTATCCTACGGTTTGACTGATCGTTTTACAGTGTCACAGACATGTCCATGAAGTAGTGCGTGGCGCCATTAGGGTCACTGGGATACAGAGCGGATGGATGGTTGGATGGATGGGTGAATGGTGGATGGGGAGGTAGGCTTGCCTAAATATAGGACCCTTTGCCAATGGCATTCTTGTCACATTGTTTTTTCTCTCGCCAACATTGATTGGCTGATGGAAGTGGTTTCAGATTTTGCTTTCAAGTGTGACTTGTCGGGTTTTCATGTTATAAGTTGTGATATAAGCAGCGAAGCATTTATGTTGGTAATGAAAATCGATACATATGTGCTCGTGCTGCTGCGAACCTGAGTTGCTCTAAGTCTCCAAGCATGCTGCAAGTCACATTCCTGTGGCTGCAAGAGGAACCTGAGAGGAACCTGAGAGGAATCTGAGAGGAATCTGATGATGATTGTCTGGGCATGCTTGGTTACAGCGTAACGTTTTGCTTCTAGGATTTCTACAGAACTTCGGTTACACGTAGAGCAACGATGCTCTTGCTTTATACACCCTTGAATCTATTCTGGTATTATCAGTTGGCACTTGTACGATAGACTCGTACGTCGGCGGACGTCCTCAGCAAAGCCCTTGAGACTTCAAAAGCAGTAATAGCGTTGATGAAGATGGTTCCTCACAAAGGAAATAGTGTAGGAGTCCTGTAAGGCTATGCTGCTACAGTTGATTTGGGATTTATTGATCTCCGTAGTTCTGTAGCTCTGTGTTTCTTTCAAGAGAATTGCTTTTCTTTGTTACTGTGCTGAGGCACTGAAAGCCATGTTTGTCGAAGCTTTACGTCTGGTGTATAGGCATCATGGTAAAGCTATTTAATGGTTTTAATGATACATTCAAGTTTGAAACCCATATTTGAGAGCAAGGTTTTGTTGAATGTGAACCTCAAGCTTATGCATGGTATGGTTGAGATGCTCGACGAAGCAAACAGATTCCATAAGATGGCGGTGATAAGGACCTTGTGGGTTATAAAACCAGGAAGAGAGAGCAGTTATTGTCGCTGATTGACAGACCACTGGCGGGTCTAAGAAAGGTATGGATTATTCTCTAAGTTCTCTCATTGGGGAATCAATATGGTGATACCTTCTAAGCTCTAGCTTGGTGAATACATGGCAACATCTGCCCTCGTATGTTATATAGTAGTCGACACTCGCATCCGCATCCTTGTTTACAGTGAAGTTCATTTGGGGGTGGGGGTTGTTAGTGTTGCTGTTGTTGTTTCGATAACATAAATTCAGACCCTTCAGTCCAAGGGCATAATATGAAACCACATTTAACGATTCAGATTTAAAGACGACGGATGAACTAAGTTCTTGGAAATCTGCTCCCAGAAACAATAAATAGCCCCTAAGGTGTCAATTCGGCCGACCATTCACTGTCTTCCTGAATTAAAGGCACGAGTCTCAAGGCTTTGCACTATTATATGGGTTTGTAAAGTCCCAGATCAATATTCTTTGCTCTCCTCACTCAACTTATCGATAAATTGGCCGTGGTACAGTAATGTTTCAAAAAGAAAAATTGATGGCATCCGAAAACGCTTGTTACCCATTTCAACTACAATCGTGCGCATCCACAAAGGTCAGACCAGCCATTAAACGAATATAAAAGAGACACATAGGGTAGCTACGCAGGATCACAAGCGGAAGAGACTGTATCAGATGAGAGGCACACAATCTGAAGAGCATCGAAGAGAATCCAAAGCGTCTCGTTGGACTTGTATGTGTTTGTTGCCAGATCATGCTCTTTCCCATGAATTTGTCAGGAGCCATCTCGCTGGATATTCTCAATGGCTTCAAGCCTCGATGAAAATCCGTCAAGAAGCATACAGATGTAAGCTCCGTCTTCACGAAACTCGCGGAACCAAGCAATTGCCGCTCATAGAGGACACCCTATGATACGTAGCTGATATCGACAATTTTAGCATCAGACCTCTTGAGATGTTGTGGCTACAGCCAGACCAACCTAACCCAGTACGTAGATTCCTCGAACAGACGTTACCTCCAATGTTCTATCCACGCACTGGTCGAATCAGCACGATGCGCACGCCACTAGAATCGCGATAGTGACGAACCCAAGTGTCAGATCATGTTTTCGCCTGACCATGATCTGATTTCTTAATGACGATACAGGCTCCATCGACACAGCCGGGAGCAAGGACAAAAGATGGAGACAAAATCGTCAGCTAAGATGGTAGGGCCGCAGGAATAACAAAGCTTCCTAACCAGGCAAACTAGACAAGGACTACAGTACTATGTTTAAACACACGGCAGCGTTATACCACCCCATGAGAACCTATGAGTAAACACTTTGATCGGAACACGAAGCCCTCATCGTCAGCAGCACGGTCATAACGACCCTGGACTGATAAGAAACGTTGAGACAAACAGGCCTCAATGAAGACATGTCGTCATGGTCGGAAATTTAAAAAGGGCCATTTCCCCCTGATCACAGACAAGTATCTATGTACGTTTAGCACGCACGACCTGGAGAAAGCGGACCCAGACATGACATAATGGGGGATTTAGCTATAAAGGGGCTCGAAGAAGACTGGATACATAAATAGCGTCCAGCCGCGTAAAATTAATAAGAGAAAGTATGGGCATCCCGTCATTGCGAAAGGGGGGCGGAAATCGCAATGGAGAAACAGAGAACAGACCATATCGCGCCGTGGGGCCAGCTTTAATTCCACGACAATCGGTCGGTCAATTTACATATGAGCCGAACGACGTCAGTGATTCTGCTGATGAGTGGCAATACAACGGAACGATGATCAAGAGATACGGTAAATAAAGGTCAAGTTGGCCATTGGAATATCACCATGAACGCTCTTTGTAGTGCAAAGATTGTTGACACATACATGTAAGAGGTCTCTGACTGTCGAGCTGGCGTCCTGGTTCATTGACTCGGTTTAGCTCAAGCTCCCGAAACGCCCGTTGCCACTGGACTACTAATGTGGACTTTGCATGTCAAATGGAGTCTCGAAAATCCGGGGAAAGGAACAAAACCCACATCTCACAGACGCTAAAACACGTCAGGAAAAAAACAAAACAAAACAAACACCAAAACAAAGCAAGAGTAAGGCAACTGTGTTCGTCCCGAGTTCAGAGGACAAAAGATTGACATCTCAAAATGATGGCTTTAAAAAGCCTGGTGTGAAGACCGACAACAACAACAACAAGAAACCCGTGGTTTGTGCGGAGCCTTCCAGATGTGCAACAACGTCAGTCTTTCTGCAAGGCTGGGCAGTGAGTTCCAAAACGCTTTGGCAGATCGCACGAAAGGCTACGAATCCAGCGACTGAGCCCCATTTGTATTGGTCGGGTTGCCGTTGTCGAGCTCTTGCTCGGCAGCATGACCAGTGTAGACGTCAAAGCTTAAGAGAACGCGTACTCCTTCAAGGGGAGCGTCAGCTATAGCCAAATGAATGGCAGCAAGAGACCAGGGTAATAATGAGATCGATACCCGAGTACAGCTCTGTTCACTCATGGGTGTATTGAAGCTGTATCGAACAGATGGCTATCGTGCTGGGATTGAAAAAACAATCGGGCTTGCGCAGCACGGTGCTTTCCTAGCTCCTTGGTCTGCCTGGTTTCTAAAACCAACAGAAGACCATCAGCTCGTAATCTTGTGTTGCTATTTAAATTGTAAATGCTTCATCTGTTGCTCACCATCAGAGTCTTATCACCAGGCTCTGTCCTGGCAAAATACCATAGTACCCTATCATCATGATAGTACGACGACGGCGGCCGTGGTTGCATAAGCCAAGCGTTCCAACTCAATTTTGCGCGAGCCGCCACGTGATAAGGACCAATTCGGAGTCTCTCAAAGAGGAACAGCCCTTGGCAATCATATTCGGAGACCTGGGAAGAGGCGAGAGGCAGGGAATCATTGGACTATTGCTTTTCCGCAAGCACTCCTTTGTATGCTGTTATAATCATCTGACAATGCTCTGACTGAGGCATACATGTGCAGGACGGCGCGTGCTTAATGGAAGAATAGAAATATTCTCCAAGTCTATAACAATAACAAGGACGAGCACACGCAGCAGCGTAATCTCTTGCCGCAGGATTTCAGCGAAATTCACCACTCCAGGAAGATGCAGGGCGGAAATGAGGAGGCTATGTATGAAACTGTTTTCCAGCCACGGCCGTCCTTCTGACTGGAAAGCTCGGAAATGTCCCATGGCAATATGTGCACTACAGTACTTCATACTCTGTACGTGGGACAAATATGCGACCCTGGGCAGCCTTTCACACAGTGCAGCAAACGCAGGAGCCATTGCCATGCTTTTAAAGTTCAGAGCACTGGCAGCCACTGTCAGAGCAGGCATGGGGCCGTAGAGACCCAGTTAAAATTGTCCGAGTGCCTGATTTTGTCTGCTTGTTCGAGCCAGGTTGGCAGGCAGGTCCCAGAAGGAGTTCGTAAGATCGGTCCCTTGCCTGGCGAATGGCAGGATGCGACGGCCCTGGATAAGTGGCGACCCTCATTTGAAAAAGCAGGCTTTGATGCAGGGCTTGCCGCTGCTGTCGACCATTCGGGGCTGCCCCAAATGCATGGCTTTCTGAGGCTCCGATCAGACCCAGACCCACAAACTTCTGTGCTCCACGAGCAAGCCTGGGCTCCAAAGTCTGGCTCACGGACGTCAGTGGTTGGGGAACAGGGACAAGCCAAGGATGATTTGATTTTGATCGAGTGGAGGTTATCAGTGGTTGGGAACGGGTAGCTATGCGAGCGAAACTTCGCAGCCATTCTTGTCCTGCTGGGCTGGCTTCCTGTCCGACAAGGCAGCCTGTCATTATGACCAAGGTCATGTTTCAGCATATTGTAGCTGCAACGAGGATTCCACGAGGCATCTCTGTGGTGGGCTATCCTTCTCACTGAATTGGTCTAGATTCCCTCGATGGCTCAAGTCCATGATGGCGGTCAGCGTCTGCGTCCAGGTACGAGTCAATACCAGCTTCGCCCATGCGTTGGCGGAGGTAGTGTATCTAGCTCACGCACCGGCTGATGAGTACATGTAGGAGTAGGAGTAATAACACTCTCGCTGCGACCAAGCATGTAGAGACAAAATACAACAGTTGGCTGTTAGACAAGACGAACACAGCGTTGTGGTATGAGTCAGCCTAGCACTGCGTGCCGTCTGTACCGGGCATCCTGGCCGATGAATGCTGCTCAGAGCGGTCTAGCCATGCTCATTAGAGGCCATTACGCCTGGCATGCAGTAGGCAACTCATCGCGTCGAGTGCACCCCACCCGTTTTTTCCCGTCGCGATGTGCTGAATGCTGTGGGAAAGGCCATTCTCAAGGCCGCGGCGGCTTTATCGTGGCCCTTTAAAGTGTTGGCAGCACGATGAGGCTGCTCCCTGTATATCCTGACATGCATGCTTGTGTGGGTTTTATACGTGCAGATCCGCGCAAAGCTCGCCTTAAGGCGGGAAAATAGCCTGTAGCGAAATAGCGAGCCGGACGCAGCCATGCACAGAAGAGACGTTTCTGATTTGGAGCCAGCCACCTTCTTCCACGGCAGAGAACATTGGGGCACTTTAGTAATGGAACAAGGAGGGAAGACCCGCCGGTATAGGGCCGTCGAGTGCATCACGGCTTCTTCCCGCGTCACCGATGTTTGGCCGGTACCAAAGCCGGTGTTTCCCCCACCAACCGAACTCGGTTTTTGTTTGCCAACCGCGGTGCTGGCAAGAGACGGTCGCCAGAATGACAGCCGTGGAAGAATTCCAGAGATCCGCTCTTCAATTAGGGGTCCTCTTCTTGTTCCAGAAAGCGTTAGAGACCGAGCTGTCGCGTTGAAGGATAATTTGACATTGCGGGATGGAACAGGCCAACTCAGGGATTCCCATCTACTGAGCAGTGGGTCTTGCGGGAAGACTCTTGACGCCAGTGAGGCTTTGGCTTTGGCTTTCGAGATTTCGCCCAATTCGACTGCAAGGCCCAAGCACATCGGTTAAACATACAGCCATCTTCATACGGTTTCACGCGCCTATACAGTTCATAGTAGCGGCATATAAGCCCAATGATGGGAATGTGCAGGCATAGCAGGAGCCGAGACGGGCCTTGACCGTGACGGTTGTCTCTGGGCATGCTCTAGTTCTTAAAACAAGCAGAATGGGGTTCGTGCCCAGTGCAATAGCGCAGTCGAAGGCGACAGGCTCTGATTGTACATTAAATCCGATGCTAGATCCTACACAAAGCTTGATGTCAGCAAAGCGCTTAGGAGATGGACGCAACAGCAGCTGCAGGATCGCACAGGGCGAAACAGGGCTTTCTGCAGGACAGTAGTTGGCTGCGCAATTCCGAAGATCGCACGTCTTGACGGGCAAACAAGCCATTATCACGGACGAACCATCGACTCAGGCGATGGAAATGGAAGGCGACAGGACTGGAGATTGACAGAATGTTCTGCTAGAGCCACTGGCGGATTGGCTGATCGGGTCAATATAGTGTACTGCCAGGCTGCCCTCCTGTTGTCCTCCTGCTGCCCTCCTCCACCGGTGATGCCGAAGCCAGCTTAGTCTGAGGGTTTAACCTTAAAACCCCTCACATCGCCGTGGCCGGCCTGGATTTTGACCAGTCACTTGCTAAGAGACTTGTTGGAAAAGTTTCTGGATTGGCGCGTTGCAGTGCATGGAGCAATGAACAATGCACTCTGTCTAGCTGCTGACGAGTCAGTGAGAGCTGGTGGCGTCGAAAAGTGTGCATTAGGATCCGTGGATTGAAGCATTGGTGGTGGTGGGCGAACAGGATGGTAGTCTCGGAACTCCAAGCTGTACACTCTAGCAGCGTTGGAGGTGGCTCCGTACTTGGCGATGCTGTTGATGTGCGGGCAGCAGGAAGGGGCACTGGAGGGCTTGGAGTCGATCGGTCGTGCGGAGAGAATGACGTAGGCCATTTGCGACAAAGTACTAAAGTACCGAAGATGGGGGATCGTCCATCGGCAATGCTAGTGGGCAGAGTGGGCTACAGGGAGGTGACTGCTCGCTTGGGTGGTTGGGGGCCCTCACTGCGGTTGGTACACGGGCATACCATCAAACTGGTGACCTTGCGACAAAGTACCACAATATCCCAAGAACTTCTGGCAAGCATTGTCTGACTGGTGGGCTTCGTCTCATTTGCAGATCGATTATTTACGTCAAAGGCAATAACTCACTGATCTCCAGCAGTTGCGGCAGACGACGGCCAATCCGAGGCGTGCACGATGCGAGATGTTCCTCCAAACGACTATGTCATGATGCAAGCCACTGCTGCCGCAATTGTTTCGACGAATGAATCGAAGTAGTAGACCCGTCTCCTCAGCTCAACGTCTTGTCGATTTGATGATATCCACGAGCGATTCCTCATAAGGACTACGTATCGTAAGGCCCACGACAAGGAAGTCTGGTGATCGTTAGTGCGGTGGCAGAGAACGAACCCCCACATACCACGTCGCCCATCTCCTTGAGCAGACTGCAATCTGTGCGCATGTGGACTCGCTCAGTGGAACTCAGCATGGATCTGGGATCTTGCTCCCCTCTCCATTTCTACCACCGGTGGTGGTGCTACTGCCGCCAAGCTGCAGCAAAACAAGATGCGCTTTTCGAAGAGAAAGCGAGAGAGAAAGAGAGAGGGAGAGGGAAAAAAAAGAGGGAATGAAAGAGACCCCTCCGATTGATAAAGACATGATGCGAAGCTGCTCGCTGGCGGGACAGCAGACGAATGTCCTCGACGACAATATGACGGCGAATCGCTCACGGATCTGACGGCCATGGATCCTCTGCCTCGCTTTCTAGATCAGCTTGCAATATTGAGTCCAACGTCAGCCTGCATCAACTTGGTTCGCAGAGAAGTGTTCAGAAAGCAATATCAGCAATTAGAAAAGATCCATCAAATATATCAATGCATATCAGAAGATTTCGGGAGACTTTTCACATAGGATAACGTTAAGTGTCGAGGTGCGAGAAGGCTGCGGATATCCCTGCTGCAAAGGACCGTCAAGGGCGCTAAGCAAGGTCAGTCCCAGTTGAGACTCACGAAAAAAGTAGAGCACAAAACGGTAGCCAGGTGGAGGTGGATTATACTTTTAGTACGACAGCTGGAGAACCCACAGAGCCTCTGCCCGCTGTGGGCCGAAACGAAGATAAACATGTGCTTAATTCTCGCCTGTCGTCGGGTGCAAAGCTGAACCCCAAAGCGGGATTATCCAGGCGTCTAGGCCTAGCCGGGGGCTTCACCGTCTGAGATCTGGCATGTGGTCCGTCCTTTTCCGGGATTGCCGTCCTTGCTTACCGGAGGTCATGAACTTGAGCAACGTCAAAATACTCAACAGGATATACCGCATTTTCTGATTCTTGGGGGCAGAGGAGAACTTGGATGGAGGCAGGAAATAGACCGGGAGTCCTGGCAAGCTATTTCAGCTCATCAATGCCGTCCTCCAAAGTCGCTATAACTTGTCAGTAGTGAACTGTTGCAGCGTGAAGACAGTAAGTGGCCTGTGGGATTGCACTAGACATGACTAGACGGGTAGAGCTACTGGACGCGTGTTTTTGACAGAAAGGTCAGGTCATGTCACTGCGACCATGGTGGAACCAAAGGTTGCTTACCCTCGAAACGGTAGCAATGACAAGGTGTAGGGGAGAAGAAGAAGGAAAAAAATTTACAGCGCCCTGCTGCCGCCTCCTCCGCAAACATTCTGCAAGTTGGCAGGCAGGCAGGCAGGCAGGCAGGCAGGCAGGCAGGCAGGCAGGCAGGCAGGCAGTTTGCTCACTCGCTATGTCGTAATTCGCAATCCGCACTCGCCGAGGATTGGGCAGTCTGGAAATGTCCAATGGCCACCGAGATGAGGTTATTGCCGCTCTAGGGAGTAATTGATTATGCATGAGGCTGATCGAAGCTGCAAGATAGCGACAGCACGCATCTTCGCGGTACTTGGAGCACACGACTAATCACATCGTGTAGAAACAATATTCATTCCACCGGCCGAGTAGTCTCATTGACGGCGACAGAGACGTAGAAGTGGGTCGTGGGCGAGACGAGAGCACATGCAGGGTTGCTGTGCATGTAGCGCTTTATACTATAGTAGAACCGTTCTGCGAACACATACGTACATACATACATACATACATATATACACATACAAGCCGTTAGTCCGTGGACAGACATTGACACTGGGAGACTGGGAGACGGAACACTGTCGACGGATGGTCTGATGGCATTTTCTTCAGACTGGCCTGGGCTCAAAGGGAAACGCAGGAGAAGACATTAGGATGCATGACAGGTACCAGAACTTGCAGCAGAACCCACCTTCCAGAAGGCCATCATCCACCGCCTTGACATTTCGTTGACCGCCGGTCCGCAATTGCGTGGTGCAAATGGCCTCGTACGCCCCAATCACTGAAGTACGTCAGTCAGTCACCAAGTACCTGGAAAAACACATCCACACCTCACACACTTTGGCGACGTACCTGATGCACTCAATCGGCTTGCCATGCAGCTACAAAAAGCCGCAGCAGAGAGGATGGCCAACTGCCTTGGCCGGGTGCTCGTCATTTCGCCAGCTGATGCCGAGGACGAGGGGCGCTGGAAGTATCCCATCATAAATCGCTCAGTGCCAGAATGCAACAGACACACGTTAGCAGGTAGCTGAATGGGGCAAATAAGCTCCGGGAGGGCCAGGATCGTCATGCTCGACAGGCATGCAGCAGGGTTGAGCTCTGCAGGACGGACATACTGGATCCACTCGCGGGTACGGATCTGACTCTAGTAGCCCAACTCCCAACTCCCAACTCCCACGCCTGCTCGCTGCAAAGAGCCCCAGCTATTGTTTTTCCTCTGGTTTCCCTGCTTGACTTCCGCTACCTCACAGCACAGCACAGTGCATGGGATGGGAGAATTCCAGCGCTGCTACGGTGATGGGGCCCGGTCTCTTGTTTGGGCTTCCTTCACGTGCCACCTGGTGCGCACTGAGTTACAAACCTTGAAAAGCTTCCTGGGCCTGCCAGGCTGGGTTGCTTTCGAACTGGAGAGAGCACAGTGCGCTGCTGTCTGCTGCCATCCACTTCCCATCAGGGCAGTCGGCAACTGCTAGCTCGAGCGGGCGGTACAGGGTACCACCATGCTCCATGAGCCTGTAGCATGTGACCAGGTACCAAGGTACACTAGTCTTTTAGTGCCTACTGCCCGCTTCCTTCCTTCCTGCCTGCCTTGCCCGTTGAGAGCGTGGGTGTGTGCTCCCAGTTTCCACGGCAAAACAATAAATAAAAAAATACAACTCCAAAAAACAAAGAACAAAAAAACTCCAGCTGCAGGCCCCAGGTCCCAGGCCCCCCCCAGAAGCAGCAGCCCCACCCACTGATTGCTGGTCTGGTCCTAGTGGCATTCACTAACCCCAGTCCCGCACCCCAGTCACAGCACAGTGGCAGTCCTTCCTGTAAGGCCCAGCCGTCGAGCCTTCCGCCCAAAGTCGCTCCCCTTCCCTTCTGCCTCTCAAGCTCTCTGTTGCCTCCAACGCAAATAAAAGACAAGCTCCCACCGTCTCCGACCCTCCGCCTCTCTTGCCTTCTTTTTTCCTTCCATCACCTGCGCGGAGAATCTCGGTCTACATTCAAGGAGCCCTTCTCTGTGTGGTGTGTGAGAGCGAAGACGCTTGTGCGGCAATCCATCTCCTTCGTGTTGACTTTGCAGCCAGGAATTTGTTTCTTGTCTGTTAAACACGGCGGAGCTTTCCAGCACAACCTTCTTAAAAATTCCACAGCAGATAACAATTACAATAATACCGTCAGTCACCGCAGCCTTGTTTCTCTCTCTCTCTCTCTCTCTCTCTCTTCTCTTCTCCCAATTCCTTGTACGCTCGTTGCAATCATCTCCATCGATGCACCCACAATACCTGGGAATCGCCTCGTGGAATGATCCTCCACCAGCCTGGCCCTCGTTGTTTTCCTTCTCTTCCACACACTCCTTTCCCCTCATCTACACTCACGAGCCTCACAAACCTCAAAATTGTACGCCAGTCTAACCTTACGGCTTAAGCTGCAGTCATAATTCGAGCTTGCATCACTCAGCAAGCAATCTCTCACAATGGCCGAACACGGCTCTCCTGCGTTGAACACGCAGATTGAGTCAGGCAACTTCGACGAAAAGGAGCGCCACGCAGAGGCCGCTCCCGCCGCCGCCCCTGCCGCCACCAAGCCCAAGGTTGAGGACGAGGAGGAAGAGGATGAAGACATTGATGCCCTGATCGAGGATCTCGAGTCCCAAGATGGACACGGCGAAGAGGAGGAAGAGGAAGAGCGCGACCAGCACGGTGGTCGTGTCATTCCCGAGGAACTGCTCCAGACTGTAAGCGTCTTTTGAGAAAAGGCCCGCTGTCGAGCAGCAGCCGACGCAAAACGCTTTTCATGATCATTACTAACCAATTGTTGACATACAGGACACCCGCATTGGTCTTACCGAGGCTGAGGTGGTATCCCGCCGCAAGAAGTATGGTCTCAACCAGATGAAGGAGGAGAAGGAGAATCTGATTCTCAAGTTCTTCATGTACTTTGTCGGTCCCATTCAGTTTGTCATGGAGGCTGCTGCCGTCCTGGCTGCTGGTTTGGAGGATTGGGTCGACTTTGGTGTCATTTGCGCCCTGCTCTTGTTGAACGCTTTCGTTGGTTTCGTGCAGGAATTCCAGGCTGGCAGCATTGTCGACGAGTTGAAGAAGACTTTGGCTCTCAAGGCTGTTGTCCTTCGTGACGGCACCCTGAAGGAAGTTGAGGCCCCCGAGGTTGTTCCCGGTGACATTCTGCAAGTCGAGGAGGGTACCATTATCCCAGCCGACGGACGCATCGTTACCGAGGATGCCTTCCTGCAAGTTGACCAGTCCGCCATCACGGGAGAGTCTCTGGCTGTCGACAAGCACAAGAACGACCAGTGTTTTGCCTCTTCCGCCGTCAAGCGTGGTGAGGCCTTTGTCATTGTTACCGCCACTGGTGACAACACATTCGTTGGTCGTGCCGCAGCTCTTGTCAATGCCGCTCACGGTGGCACCGGTCATTTTACCGAAGTCTTGAACGGCATTGGTACTGTTCTGCTGATCCTAGTCGTCTTTACTTTGCTCATCGTCTGGGTTTCTAGCTTTTACCGCTCCAACCCTATTGTCGATATCCTCCGCTTCACCCTGGCCATTACCATCATTGGTGTCCCCGTCGGTCTTCCCGCTGTCGTCACCACCACCATGGCTGTCGGTGCTGCCTACCTTGCCAAGAAGAAGGCCATCGTCCAGAAGCTGTCCGCCATCGAGTCTTTGGCTGGTGTCGAAATTCTTTGCTCCGACAAGACAGGTACCCTGACCAAGAACAAGTTGTCTCTGGCTGAGCCCTACACTGTCGCTGGCGTTGATTCGGAGGACCTTATGCTTACTGCTTGTTTGGCTGCCTCCCGCAAGAAGAAGGGTATTGACGCTATCGACAAGGCCTTCCTCAAGTCGCTCAAGTACTACCCTCGCGCCAAGGCTGTTCTGTCCAAGTACAAGGTCATCAACTTCTTCCCCTTCGACCCCGTCTCCAAGAAGGTTACTGCTATTGTCGAGTCTCCCCAGGGTGAGCGCATCACTTGCGTCAAGGGTGCCCCTCTCTTTGTCCTGAAGACTGTCGAGGAGGACCACCCCATTCCTGAAGAGGTCGACCAAGCCTACAAGAATAAGGTTGCTGAGTTTGCCACTCGTGGTTTCCGTTCTCTCGGTGTTGCTCGCAAGCGTGGTGAGGGTTCTTGGGAGATTCTCGGAATTATGCCCTGTTCTGACCCTCCTCGTCACGACACTGCCAAGACTATCAACGAGGCCAAGACTCTGGGTTTGTCTATCAAGATGTTGACCGGTGACGCTGTCGGTATCGCTCGTGAGACTTCGCGCCAGCTCGGTCTCGGAACCAACGTGTACAACGCTGAGCGCCTGGGTCTCGGTGGCGGTGGTGACATGCCCGGATCCGAGGTTTACGATTTCGTTGAGGCTGCCGACGGTTTCGCCGAAGTTTTCCCTCAGCACAAGTACAATGTCGTCGAGATTCTCCAACAGCGTGGCTACCTCGTTGCCATGACTGGTGATGGTGTCAACGATGCTCCCTCCCTGAAGAAAGCCGACACAGGTATCGCTGTTGAGGGTGCTTCCGACGCTGCCCGTTCCGCCGCCGACATTGTCTTCCTTGCCCCCGGTCTCGGTGCTATCATTGATGCCTTGAAGACATCTCGTCAAATTTTCCACCGCATGTACGCTTACGTTGTCTACCGTATCGCTCTGTCCATCCACCTTGAAATCTTCCTCGGACTCTGGATTGCCATTCTCAACCGTTCACTGAACATTGAGCTGGTCGTCTTCATCGCCATTTTCGCTGATATTGCCACTCTGGCCATCGCCTACGACAACGCTCCCTTCAGCAAGACTCCTGTCAAGTGGAACCTGCCCAAGCTCTGGGGAATGTCCGTTCTGCTTGGTATTGTCCTTGCTGTCGGTACCTGGATCACTGTTACCACCATGTACGCTGGTGGCGAGAACGGTGGTATCGTGCAGAACTTTGGTCAATTGGATGAGGTCCTCTTCCTCGAGATTTCCCTGACTGAGAACTGGCTGATTTTCATCACCCGTGCCAACGGTCCCTTCTGGTCGTCCATTCCCTCATGGCAGCTGACTGGCGCCATTCTTGTCGTTGACATCATCGCCACCCTCTTCTGTATCTTCGGCTGGTTCCTGGGTGGCCAACAGACATCCATCGTGGCTGTTGTCCGTATCTGGATCTTTGCTTTTGGTATCTTCTGTGTCATGGGTGGTGTTTACTACATGCTCCAAGACAGTGTCGGTTTCGACAACCTCATGCACGGAAAGTCGCCCAAGGGCAACCAGAAGCAACGGTCACTCGAGGATTTCGGTAAGTCCTTTTTTCCCCTGTCCCAGACAATCTGGTCTTTAAGAATGACCACTAACACGTTATTTTCTCTACAGTTGTATCTCTCCAGCGTGTGTCTACGCAGCACGAGAAGTCGCAGTAGAGGAGGATTTGCGAGGGAGAATATACCCCACTGTCCATACTTTTGTGCTGTCACGATGCGGCCGACGGCGCTCGATTTTCTTTGATTAGCATTTGCATTACAGAACGATGGAGCAAGTAGAGGCCCGTCAAACAGTTCATTAGAGGAACTTAATACAAGAATACAATAATGCCATTTTACAAATACATTTTGTGGTAGGATGATGTGTGACTGTAATGTGACGAAAGACAATTAATTACGTCTGGGTACACTTGCAGGCGAATGAGCGCAGGCATCACTTTGGTCGAATCACGTGTAACTACCAATGACGGACTGAGACTTCAAGACACCTTACGTGGATTCGTTTTTTTGTTTTGTTTTGTTTTACTGGCTGCACACAGTGATACATGGTAATTACATGTGGTGTAGGTGTGTGGCCAAGACACTTAGGTGGGAACAACAACGTCCTTGCTGGTGTCGAGCTCCTCAAAGCGACGCAGATCCATGGGCCTGTCGAGCAGAGGAATGACTGCGAGATGCTGTTAGAACGACTATAGTTTTACCATATGAGGGTCTAGTCAGAAAGAGAAGGTCATAATTTACCATATGGGTCAAAAGTCTGCCAGTAAGGGTTCTCGAGGTGGTACTTTTGGCTCTATTTTGAAGGTAAAAATGGCACACAAGGGTTAGTCAACTGGGCGTTTTTGTTTTTCAAGTATGTACACAGCAATGCATAGCATGTACAATACACAAGTACATTTCCAAGATGGGATGCTTGTACTTTGCGTGCAGGTAGGAACTTGTCAAATTTGGCACAGAGACATTGAAAACAAACAACAAGGAACATCACAGAAGGACTTACACTCTCCTTCTCGTAGCGCTCGACAATGGTGAAGTCGCGAGGGTCTGAGGTAGACTGCATGACGAACCAGGAAATGGTCTCCTTGTCCTGCGAGTAGACGCGGCTGGCCTCAATGAGCTTTGCCTTGAGCTTGTCGACCGAGGCCGGGTCGTCGTTTGCGTGGAGGTGGACGGTAATTGTGTAGACCATTTTGGGCAATGGGCTTGTTGGTATGTTATGTGATGATGCTTTTTTTGGGTTGGTTTAGCTGAGATGGTAAGATATAGGCTTGGGTACTTGGGGCATTGGAAGAGAGACTGGATGGAATGGAAAGGAATGAAATCGGGACCCGGCTAGGGCAATTCGGATATGTGCGTGGGGGTTCTGGTGGTGTGGCGTTGGGTATTTGAGACTTACCGGAAGCTGCGTAGCAAGTAGGTACCCAATGAGGATGCGATTGAGGTAAAGAGGTCAATTGGGGTAAAGTCAGAACGGTGAGGAGAAGGGGAGGTGCAAAAAAGTGGTAGAGGAGTTTTGGTGGTTTTGCATTTACCTTTCTTCTCTCTTCTCTCTCTCTTGATCAATGGGTGTGGGGCAGAGCTCTGAAGCGCTGCGTCACCGCTCGCTGGAATGTGTGGTCTAATAGCGGCTGACTGACTGATGAAAAAGTGAAACAATGGCAACGACAACGACAACGACAACGACAACAACAACAACGACAGACCCAAGTATTGACGATGCTACAGCAACGGGGCAGGAAAACCGGGCAGCTCTTCCTGCGCGTACTTTGTGCATCAATCATAATTGCTAGTGTATTGCCTCCAGTAAAAAACGTTCAATACGTTCTTGATGTCTCTCCAGAGGGTGGTTACTCTTCGCGTTCACCGTTTCGCAGTGGTCTTTTCTCACACTGTGCGTAGGGATATAGCTCTTGGATTTTGGCCCCCCGCGAGTGGGCAGCCCTGGGCACCCACCGGCCGCTGGTCTGTGACACTTGGCAAGCTTTGCACTGTATGGGCCTTGGCGACACAGTACGAGACATTCTCTATTCTTTTTAGCGAACGGGCTGGGTTCACTAGTCAAGATAGTTACATGACACGGCCACGCTAGCATAGAATGTGGCATGGTGGAAGTGAAGCGAGGGAGCGCAGGAAGTGGCACCATCAAGCACATCGCTCAGGAACCTGCTGCGTCGTGCGAACTTGTCTAGAACTCGTCGTCGATCTCCTTCATGCGGCATCCAGCGTCGTGCATCATGCAGGGAGGGGGCAGGAGGACACTAGGAGCATGGTAAGATCATAGGGGGATATCAAAGCCAGTCTTCTCTCCAAGGGTCTTGCGTAGGACAGCCAAACGGCTTCAGAGACGTACATAGGAAGAGAACTGGCGGGGCACCACCGCATGAAGAGCAGGCCTAGTATTTTCTATTATTATTAGGGAGCCTCATCAGATCAGACAGGCCAATGCAGAACCGCGCTGCCAAGTCCTACCACAGCAAGCGCAGGAGGCAATGTGGTATCCCCAGAGTGTCGGTGAAGGTCTTTTTTGGAGGGGGGCTGCTCCGATGGTTTCTCCAGATGTGGATGGAAGAAGGGTCTGGCCTGGCCTGATGGCCGTGCGTGAGCTTGTAGCATTCATTCTAGCGAGAATTTGTACATCAAATCCAAGAAGCGTCCGAGGTAGTACTTGCACTGAAGTTTGTGTCGCCCGCAGAAACAAGGCTGACGCGATACTCGGCCCACCAGGAACGTAAGCAAGGCGAGGCTGAGACGACGTCCGTGGCTTTTGCCTCGAACATGCTCGAGCAAGATCCCCCAAGTGGGCTTCTTGGTGTGTTGTACTGGTTGGAGGATTTTGCTTTGACGATCAGCTTTGCGCCTTGTGTTTCGGCGCCGATGTCTGGAACACGTGACCTGTGGCTCGGAGGACAAGTGCACGTGGCTGTCATCTTCGGAATGCACCAACGACATCAAGCGTACTCGTCGACGGCTCGAAACTGGCCACGCCCTCAACCTCAGACTCTTAGACAAGCCGCCAAGGTTCAGCGGCACAGCATTCCCTGCCTCACTATTGCCAGGGACATGTCCGCGCTCATCCGCGCTTTCTTGGCATCCTGCATGTGACCATGGGCGACAGCCTGCCCTCGTCTCCTGCACTACCGATCACCGCCATCACCATTATTTCTCGTCCTCAAAACTTGAACATTTACAATGCCTGCCAACATACCTGGCTACTACTTTGGTGAGCTGTCGTGACCCTTGCCTGTCCTGCAAAAA
>KZ678573.1:0-52583 GCA_003019895.1 Coniella lustricola | reverse complement strand
TTTTTTTTCTCTCTCTCTCTCATTCCATTCTCCGAGCAGATCTCGTTGATATCAATCAGTCCAACAGCAAATAAATCCGACAGCATGGCTGTGAAACTGGCCGGCTCTGAAATCGCCAACCACAAGACGGCAGACTCGTGTTGGATCGTCATTGAGAACAAGGTCTATGATGTGACGGGATTCCTCAATAGGCATCCCGGCGGCCGTGGCATACTTCTCAAACAAGGCGGAACTGTACGTGCATGCATGCCCTTTTTTTTTCTTTCTTTTTTTTCCCCCCCCGGGGTTCTGCTTACCTGCATGATTTGATTGTCACCTGGCTTGGCTTGATCCAGACGCAGTGACCTGAAGAGTGATCAAAAGCATATTGTGTGTGTGTGTGTGTGTGTGTGTGTGTGGCGTCTGTATGTCTCCTTCTAAATCATGATTGTTTGTCCAGGATGCCACCAACGAATTCAACAAGGTCCATCCCATCAGCCTCATCAGTGATCTTCCTCCTGGAAGTTATCTCGGCGACCTGGATCCAGCAACAGCCACGGCGTTGAGAGTCTCGAAGCCACGGGGCGCACGAGCACTGTCCTCACCACCCACCACTGCTGCCACAGACAGCACAGACAGCAACGACAAGGCGGCGACAGAAACAACAACAACACCAACACCAACAAACGAGGTCATCCCCCTCTCACTATGCATGCGCGCCGCCGACTTCCGCGCCGAGGCCCAGAAGGTTGTTGACGCGCGCTCCTGGTTCTATGCCATGAGCAGCGCCAACGGCGGCCACTCGCTGCGCGCCAACCTCGCCTCCTGGGACAAGGTTACCTTCCGCCCCCGCGTCCTGCGCGACGTGCGATCCGTCTCTACACACACCTCAATTCTCGGCCAGCCTGCCGCCATGCCCTTTTTCGTGAGCCCCATGGGCACCATGGGCTTGTTCCACCCGGCCGGAGAGCTCGAGCTGGTGCATGGCCTGGTGCGCAAAGGCTTGCACGCTGTGATTTCGACCGTGAGCTCCAAGGGCGCCGAGGCCATCATGCAAGGTCACGCACAAGAGCTTGCAAAGGCGCAGGGCGAGCATGCTAATCCCTCGAGCCTGTTCTTCCAGCTGTATCTCCCGCCTGACAAGCAAAAGGGTGTGGAGCTGGTACGGCAGGTCAAGCAGGCTGGTTACAAGGGCTTGTTTGTCACTGTGGACACCAACTTCCTGGGCAAAAGGACAGAGGACCGTCGCAACCTTGCGCGAGAGGCGTTGGAGGAAGAAGCACAGGATGACGGCGACAGTAACGCCAACAGCAGCGGTGGCGCCGCAGGGCATCCCCACGCTGCATACATGCCTGGCGTAGCCGGGCAGGCCGTGCGCAACGATATCGCTCCCACAGTCAGGTGGGAGGACCTTGCGTGGATCCGGCGCGAGTGGCCCGGCCCGATGGTGCTCAAGGGCATCCAGACCGCCGAAGACGCCAGGCTGGCAGTCGAGCACAACTGCCAGGGCATCGTGCTGAGCAACCACGGCGGCCGTCAGCAGCCGTCAGCCCCGAGCGCGCTGGCGACGCTGCTGGAGATTAGGGCCTACGCGCCCGACGTGCTGGGCAAGCTCGAGGTCTATCTCGATGGCGGCTGTCGCGACGGCGCCGACATCCTCAAGGCGCTGGCCCTAGGCGCCACTGCTGTGGGAATTGGACGGCCTTTTCTCTACGCCCTGGCGGCATATGGCTCCGACGGAGTCCAGAAGCTGATTGACAGTAAGCAAAAAAAGCATCCCGGGCGTATTGCGTCCGCCGTTACACCAGGCAGGTGGTGGCGGCGGCGGCGGCGGCGCAAGTCTTGTTCTCTTCTTCTCTGATGGCTGACGCACTGTTATTCTAGTTCTCTCAGAGGAGCTGACGCTGGGCATGGCGTTACTGGGCGTCACGTCGCTTGATCAACTACGGCCTGACATGGTGAATGCGCGTGTGCTACAGAACGAAATGTGGGTGCCCGAGCTGCCTTCGATCTTGAGCCGTTTGTAGACATCCATATGGATCGAGGTCTTGTGGCTGTATGGGACAAAAGTACTGGGCGAGGACACGTCAAGGCGTCTATCTATAAGACGACGAGCTAGTCAAGATGTCTCGTATGTGTGTGTGTGTGTGTGTGTGTGTGTATGTATGTGTACAAAAGCCAGAACAATTGGTCGGTGTTTAGAGACTAGAAGAGGCTCACCAAAGCCCAAAGACAACTTCAACGACAGAAAAATGACTCGGCACAGAAAGCCGAGACGCCTCACCACTACAATAAGAAACGGCTGCTTCCTTTTGGTCCAAATTGCCGCTGTTGCGTGCATGCCGGAGCGTCTCAGCGAGTTATCAGACAAGTGGACGCCTGAATGAGCATCATCTTGATCCGAGTTGTGCGCCCATAGTCACATGTGCAAACTGCCATCCTCTGTCCCTTGTTGCGTGTTTGTGAGCGATGACTCGTCTGGGCCGACATCAACGAGAGGCAGACACTCCACTCACAAGCCAACATGTAGTGAGCCGTGCTTGTCCCAGGCAAATCTTAGCAGGGCCAAGACATCCGATGTGGCTGCCAAAGGAGAGCCCGAAGGAGGGCAGCCACAGCCACATCTTCGGCCTCGACGGCAATGTGCCAGATGCGCCGTGAGAGCGGTGGTGATTGTGCTGGCTGGTGCGTGACGAGCTTGCAAGGCAAAGGACAGCTGCTTTTGTGACCTGTATATAATGGACCAGGACTGAACAAAGTCCCAGTGTTTGGTGGTGGTGTTGCACTGGGGCTGAGACTTGCAAGCCCTCCCAGTACTGTCATTGTGTGAGTATATTGGCCTTCTTTGTCGCTGTGCAGCTCGTGTCAGGGTCTGAGAAACTTGGTCGACATGGAGCTGTCCTCGGTTCTGACACTCTTCTGATACTCTTCTGGCCGTCTTCTGACAGTTCTCCAGTCTCCTGCTTGGCAGTCCGTTGCGAGCGTGTTAGCAACTAGACGCACCACAGACATAGCATCCTGTCGACGCAACCGAGCCAGAGAATGGGCTTCTCGAGCCTAGGTCAGGCAGTCCCACAACTCGCCAACCTCACCAGCCACGCGCCAGGAGCCACGCTCGCAACGCAGTATGGCGGCCAAAACTTTACGCACTGTTGCCTCGTGGCCATGAACCAGTCTCTCAACGTCAACGGGCCCAACCAGTCGCTGGCCTTCAACAACCCGGCCTACTTCCTGCCGTCGCTGACCATTGCGGAGCTGGAAGATGCCATGTCCCCCAGGACGGGCCTCTTCCCCTGCGGCGCCAGCTGGAACGGCAACTCGGCCGGCGCCCCCATCGTGCGCGTTCCCTACAACTGGTGTCTGACGCATTGCGGCGGCTGGGAAATCAGCACCTTTGACGTGCTCTCGCAGTGGGTCGGCCCCCTCGTGCAGTTCATCCTGCCCAGCCTCGCCTTCTGCCTCAACGTTCCGCGCGTGTCCAAGATTGCCATCCCGAGCGGCGTCTTCCAGGGCCACCCGCGCAGCCTTCAGGGCTTCTTCACGTACTGGATCCGCCTCCTTTGGGCCATTTGCCTCATGCTCGTCGACACCTTTGGCTGGCTGTCCATGTGTTTTGCCTTTGCCGGGCCCATGTTGCTCAGCGCCGTGTACGAGTACATGCTCGACCGCAAAGTGCTCGAGTTCCTCGACCCACCAAAAAACAAGCAGAAAAAGAATCACCGACCGACCATCTCGCCGCGTCTGCGGGCCCAGCTCCTGCTGGCTGTTGTCGTAGGGAATCTGCGCCTGTCGACCGGGCGCACGAATACCTTTGCGATGACGGCCACGCCGCCCAGCGAAGACGATCCGGAAGGCGACAGGAGGGGAGCGTCGCCAGCGAGGACGCCCGCTGATGGGTTGACGGACAACACGTGGTCGCGGGTCATGTCCATGTTGGATGAAGAGCCTGGGCCGGCCAACTCGCAAAGAGTGTCTTTGGGGACCAAACTCAAGGCCATCCTAAATTGTCAGGAAAGGTCAGTATCGACTCGGAGGCGGAGCGGTCCACGCCACAAAAAGAAACACAGACAACTGACCTTGTCCGGGCTTCTAGTTTCGGCACGACTATCGGTGGACCCATTCTGTTCTTTGGCGGAGGCTTCATCTACACTTGTCTCGACATCCACAAGAACAGCCTCGGTGACAATGACACTGCCCACGCCCTGGCATTTGGCATGTGTAGGTTCTCTTCCTGGTCCAGTCCGATACAGCACAGCTTCCCAGGTAGTTGTAGTAGCAGCAGTAAGTTTGGCTGACCATCATCCACCAGGGTACATGACGGTCCCGAACCTTGCCATCATCGCAAGCGCCATGCTGGCCGCCACAAACCCAGACGCGCTGCAAGGCCTCGTGTGGGACGGCGGCGAGCCCGCCTCGCGCAGAAAACAGGGCCAAGGGCACGCCTACAACGTGCGCTCGCAGATTCTGAACCTTCCGGTGATTCGCTGGTTTGCCAAGCGGCTGCACGGCATTGAGTTTATGGAAAAGGCCTACGACGGCCACTTTGAGACGGTCTCGCTGTGGAACCGCGGCTCCAACAAGCGAAGATGGATCAACGAGGCCATCCGCGACTATACGTCGACATATGGCCATGTTGGCAGCGACAGCGGCACACCGCACGATGATATGATTGGCGACGGCGGCGGCGGCGGCGGGAGCAACGACAAGGAGACTGGCGTCGCTCTGGCCAAGCCCATGACATCGCCGGACCAAGTGCGCGAGGCGCTGCGCGAGGACTGGAGCGATGTGGTGAACGCGCTGCTTGCGTCGGCAATCATCCTCATCACGCCCACGGCGCTGGCCTTCATCACGTCGTACAACATGCCGCGGAAGGGCATGGCGTGTCGCAGCCTGACGTACCTCATCTACGGCATCAGCCAGGTGGTCGAGAGCCTGCTGTGGATGTGGGAGCTTTGGCTGAAGCTGCGCTATGGCGAGCGGTGGTCCCAGGCGCACACGCGGGCCAAGACGATCAACTGGCTGGGTCAGATGCTTGTTGGCTTCTGGGCCATCTTTGCGGCCATTGTTGGGACCTTGATGCAGCTCCTGGGCGTGTACAGGTCTTGCGCCTGCAAGGTATGCTTGTCCGCCGGTTACTTTTGCCCTCGAGCGTCGACCCGTCGTGTGACAGTGGACGCAAGAGATCGCAGCCATGGTTCCCTCCCAGTACTGACCGAGCTACAGATTCCCATCAGCTACTGGATAGCGCCCAACGCGCCCGACGCGTACATTGATCTCAGCTCCGACAGCCGCGGCGCCATTGAAGCAGCCAACCAATACTGGATCACAACCGGCGCTGTGTCGATCGGCTTTCTCTGCATGGTATCAGCCCTTGCGTGGTGGCACCAAAGGAGACTGCGCAAGATGTTCAGAGACGAGGCTGCCAGTCTGGACAGAGACCTCTCGAGATTGTCATCAGATTGATGCCCAACGCCGTGAGAAGCGGGAGAAACGAGCTGCTGATACTGTATGCTGCGCCGTTGTTCGTCGTCTAGGGTTCACCATTCCAAGTTGAATGTGAGTTGTGAGAGGGTGGTAGCAGTCAACAAAGTAGCCGCCGTAGCCCGCTGCAAGGAATATAAGTAATGTATCCAAGTATCGGTATATCTGCCGAGGGGTTGATGCAGCAGTACTAGTATCAGATGCCTATCGGCCAAAAAGTAAAAGGCCCACCGCGACTAGCCCCTGGGCTATATCTACCTCACACCTCGGATTCCCATGTTAGTTAGCAAGAGGTCGCCGTGTCTTCCACAGAACAGCATTGGTCCTCAATCAAGAACACCTGCAAGATGAGAGACACCAACACGCTCCGCCCAGAGCGGACAATGATCGGCGGCTCGCTCGAGATCCCCCGCATCTTGAACGGCCTCTGGCAGTTGGCCGGCGGCCACGATCAGGACGTAGACATTGCTCACGCCTCGGGCTTCATCAATACCCTGTACGGCACTCTCCATGCTCACGACTGTTGTTCTCGAAGGAGGGGCCCTCCAAGGCTGTCGATACTGACTGGGCTCCGATTGCAGCATCGACAGGGACCTGGACTGCTTTGACATGGCCGACCACTACGGCGACGCAGAGCTTGTCATAGGCCATTACAACCGCTCCTCGTCTCCTTCGTCCACTGGCACGGCCAGCACTAACAGGCGCCCGATAGCATTCACAAAGTGGTGTCCACCTGAAGCCGACAGCACAAAGACCTTTGCCCAAGCAGAGGCAGCCATCGACCTCGCCTTGCAACGCACCCAGCAGAAGCAACTCGCCCTCTTGCAGTACCATATCTGGGACTACACCAACGACCTGTACATCCACAACCTGCAGCACCTCACCCGCCTACAGTCCGCTAGAGGCGAGGGAGGCAGCAGCAGCAGCAGCAGCAGCAGCAGCAGCAAAATAGCCCACATCGGCCTCACCAACACCGACTCTGCACACCTCGCCATGCTGCTCGACACTGGGTTCCCCATCGTTACGAACCAGGTCGCGTGTTCGGTGCTCGATCGGCGTGTGGTCCGCGGCCGGATGAGTGCCCTGTGTGTGGAACGCGGTGTCGGCTTGCTCTGCTACGGCACGCTGCTGGGCGGCTTTGTGAGCGAGAAGTGGCTCGATGCGCCTGAGCCCGCCGCTGGTGCCGATAGCAGCAGCACCGCGCTCAACTGGTCATTGCGCAAATACCTCCGCTTCATCCACGCCGCTGGCGGCTGGCAAGCATTCCAAGTCGTGCTCAAAGCCTTGGACGTCGTGGCGCGGAAGCACAATGTTCCCGTAGCAGCCGTCGCCATCAGATGGGTGCTCGATATTCCAGCCGTCAAGGCGGTGATTGTAGGGACAAGACTCAATGCAGACTCGGAAGCGCACGCCAGACAGACCCTGCTGGCCTTCTCGTTCAGTCTTGACGATGAAGATCGTGCTTTGGTCACCAGAGCACAGGACGGGTTGCAAGACATCCCGGGCGATTGTGGCGATGAGTATCGACGGCCGCCGTACCTGACCGCTGCAGGCGATCTGAGCCACCATATAAAGCCAAGCGACAGGACCAAGGCTGTACGAGAGGCCATCGCCAAAGGACAGAGAATCGAGTATCTGACAGGGAGTCCATGGGAGCCCATTTGCGTAAGTCGTCGCTCGCTCCTGGAACTGCTGCGTTTGCAGTGCCTCGTCCATCTTTTGCCGTGCTCTCCTGACAAATTCGATCTTCACAAGGGTTATTGTCGTGCTGTACGAATTGGTTCACGCATACATGTTTCCGGCACCACAGCCAATCCGCCGCGCGACGCCTCAACGCTGACTTGCATCGGCGGCACATCGGCCGCCAGCCAGACTGTTTGGATCCTGGATATCATTGAGGGATCGCTCAAGGCGCTGGACGCGTCCATGAAAGACATTGTACGCACACGCGTGATCCTGCGAAACAGCAAAGACTGCGAGGCAGTCAGTCAAGAACATGGCTGGAAGATGAAGTGCGCGGGAATCTTGCCGGCAAACACACTGATACAGGCGGGTCTGTACGAGTCGCAAATGCTCGTGGAAGTAGAGTCTTGGGCAGAGGTGGGCTCGGCCGAAGGCGGTACACTGCAAATCTCAGCTTGACAGTAGGCTTGCGTATTGAATAATTAAGCATTGCTGCGCAATCTGATGTAACGGTTTGGCCTGGTAGCAATCCTGATGTCTCCCATTGGTATGACAAGAGAATTCTTCATACCGACCTCCTCCCTCTGTATGCCAACTTGGGTTGGTTCAGAGCATTCATCAAAGTCCCAGAGTGAAGCAATGACAACCATGGTCGACTCTGCGCTGTCATCGCAAACAGCCTCAATCCTTCCTGGGCGATCAGTTGGATCGGTGCTTTCCTGAGTCATCAGAGGGGACGCATGCATCTAGACCGTTGCCTCTGCACTATCATCGCCGCCTTCTTCTTCCCCTTCTTCGTCTTCTTCTAAGGCGTTTGGCGTATCTGCCATTTCTTGATCCTGGTCCTCGGCAGTCGCATCCATCTCGTCCGGCTCGCGATCTTCTTCTTCCTCTTCTTCTTCTTCTTCTTCTTCTTCTTCCTCTTCTTCCTCCTCGTCCTCATCTTCTTCCTGCTCATCGTCGCCGTCCTCACTGGGGCTGGCAGCGATAGAATTATCCACGCTCTTGCGCAGGTTGGGAAACATCAAAGACTCTGGCATGTCCTGGTCGAACTCGCTGGGCAAATCGCTGAGATCGCTCTCATCGTCGGCATCGTCGTGCTCGGGCCGTGGGCTTGCCGCCTCGCTCTCAGCATCATCCGCGTTGGCGGTATTGTCAACATCCTCGGCCTCTTCACCGCCCGCATGTTTGTCATCCGACGCAGTATTGTCCCTCATGGAAACATCCGCGTCTTCATCTTCGGGCTCCGTCTCGTTAGCGTCCTGGCGTGCTGCCATATTGCCTTTACCGCTTGCCATGCTGCCACGACGTGACTTTCGTCCATTGGATCTTTCGCTAACGGCAGACTTGGGCGGGGGCGGCTGCTCGGTAGCGCGCAAGACGACTTGCTCGGCTTTGCGCAATACGTCAGCGCGCCGCACACCGACAAGCCTGCGGCGAACAACACCACCCTCCGCAGCATTGTTGGACGCAGATCTTTCCATTTTTTCGCCTCCTTGTATGGGACCCAAAGAAGGCGCTTCGCTAGGTATGCGACTCGCGCCATTTTCATCCTTCTTGTCCGTGACATTATTCCCTGGGTGCAGCAAGCCATCGAATTGCTCCTTGTCCGTGGGCTCGACAGCTGCATCAGCATCCTTGACGCGGTTGCGCTCTTCTATGATCTCGGATGGATCTGGACCCGGCAGCTCCTTGGCTAGATCCTGGTACAGAACGGAATAGCAATCGCTAATGAGATCGTCAATCATACCAGCCTTGGTCAACCCGCCGTTGAGTTTCTTCAGCTCGATTGTGTCTTTCATGGCGTTCAAAGCGTTGTGGTCTTTGTCGTCCTTGCCAGCCCACTCAGTAATGCGCTCAGCAAGTATGTCAAACTCTTCAGGACTCGTATTCTTGAAGACGTCTTCTTCAAGAGGGTCAATTTTGTACGTATGTCGCAGCAGCCGAGTGTAGGATTGCACGCAACTGGCCCAAAGATCGTTGAAATGATAGAAATCGGCTCCCTTCTTCCTTATTTTGCGCAGGAGTAGTTCCATATTCACACGGTCATGCGTGATATTCAACAAGCGAACGATGTAGCGGACATATTGCTCGGTGAAAACGTGATGTCGTCCGGGCCGTTCAGCATCACACTTCCAGACATTGATAGCCATCGTCTTGGTGACCATATGCTCACGAAGTACAAGAAAGGCCGCCTGAGCCTCTTTGAACTCGCTTGCTGGCTCATCTTCTTTGGGATTGTATAGCATCCGGGCATGTCGCATGATGATGCGGTGCTGCCAATGCGACTTGTCTTTGTCACGGAGAAGTCGCAAGATTTCAATCACATACCCGTGCCAGTCTTCCAATGACTCAATCGTCACTTTCTCGCCATGTTGTGCCGCGTATGGCTGCCGCTGCAGGATATCGGCAGCATCTTGAGGAGATATCTCTTCTCGATTGACCAACTTGATGAGGATCGACACGATCTTATAGTGGGGCTCCAGAATTGGGTCTTGTCCATGGCGTGGCTTTGGAAGTAGGGATACCACCTCAATCGTCTTTTCCAATGCGGCGACAAGTGCTGGGATAGTAGGTCTTGCTCTTTCATCCTTGCTTTTCATGTCATCCTTTGGTTTTTGGTACATTTTCCAGAGACATTTCGCAAGCATATACGGACACTTCCAGTCCTTGGGCCTACCCTTCATCGCCTTCCTGAACAAGGCCGCGGCGTATTTCCAGACTTCAAAGTCTTTCATTTCCTTGTGGACCGGGCCTTTGTAGGTCCCGTTGCCATCGGCGTCTGGGTAGAAGCGGGCATATTCGCTGTGCTGAAACGGCTCCATGGCAAATGGTTCGCGACTAGAAGCATACATGCGCATGGCGAAGTTGTAATAAAGCTGGCAGAGTTTCTGCTCGTCCTCAAAGGTCTCAGGGATCCAAGAGTGAGAGTGCGACAAGGCCAAGGTGTAGCAGTGGATAGCCTGACGCTGGAACTTGAGTAATTCGGTCCTCTCTTTGTTCATTTTGTCGGCTGACCACAGAACAGCTTCGTCTAATTCAAAGTCGAAGCACTCGGCAAGCCTGAACCATGCTTCCCACTTGTCAGGCGTGAACTGCAGCTGTAGACGCAGAAACGTGGCTCCTATGCGCAAATCATCAGTGGCGCCAGGAGTCTGACGACGGTTCAGATCGACGCCCTTGAATTTGGTCAGTGCGATCATACCCAGCAAGAAGAACCAGCCATTTTTTGCTAAGGATGCTTCTGCCGTATTGACGGTCATGGCATCTAGAGGAACGGTGCCGTCTAGAGCCTGGTATAGACGAAGCGGATGTACAGGCTTCTTGAGGAACTCCTGGAAATTGCGCAGGTTGTGAATCATGGGTGTGCTGGACTTGGCCTGGCCGATAGCGCCCTGCATGTGCTCGATTGTGTTCTTGAGATCAGATTTGAGCAAGTCCTTCATTGACATGCGATTCGCCAGCAACATGATTTTCTCAACAATCTGCACAGCCTGGCGTTTTTCGAGTTTCTCTGGAACACACCCGTGATCTTGCACGTCCCAAACTCCAACACCGAGTTTGAGTCCATTGAGGTCGAAGAGCACCTGTCCCAGGTAATCCTCCCAATTCTCAATGTTCTCTTGTTTCAGCAACTCGATGCGCATCATCTTGAGGAAGACCTTGTTTGATGAGCTGCATGCCTTGCGCAGTCCCAGAACCTGGTGGACAGCATTCAAGAACTCGGCCAAGTCATTGTTGGGAGTCTTGAAGATGGCAACATTCTGGTGTATGCCCACTTTGATGAGACAGTACTGCAAAGTCCAGGTCCTGACCTGCAAATCCTTCAAGCTCTCAAACAGCTCGTTGAAGGCAGATGATTTCGACGGTGCTTGAGCAATGCCAAGTGTAAATTCATCTTCTTGCAGGACTGCAACATGCACGAAGCAGCTCAGCCTGGCTAACGCAGCTGACGTTGATTGAAGATGTTCTTCGTCAATAATGTCAAATGCAGTGTTGTCATTGAGTGCCAGCGACAATGCAGATACCATCATGTCATGAATCGATCTTGTCAATTTGAAAAGAAGCATCCTCCTCGCGTCTGGGGGCGTGTTCAAGTAGGCCGCACTATCCATGTCGTTGACGACCATTTCGATACTCTTGAGAAGGCACGAAAACTGCTTGGTTGTATACTTGATGGAGCCATAAGCATCACTTAGGCGGGACCATAGCAGAAGTCTGAGATCAGTGTTACTGGCAATAAGAAACTTCCAGAGGTCCTTGAGGCTTTGGCTTGCGCGGTCCTTGATGGACACTTTCGGGGGCCGTTCAACATGATCACCCTCCGCATTGGTTGGGAACTCCTCGGCGGATGTGATGTAGACGCTGTCTGGGTTGAGTACTGGCTCAAGAGTGTCAATGACAGCGACAGGATCCGACATTTCCTCTTGGAACAGCCCCAAAAAGAAGTCCATGGTTGTGAGTTTACTAATTTCCCGGTCAGCTTCTGCAGACGATACCTCAGGCATGATAGCATTGTTCGGTAAGTCGATCTTCTCGTGTCCGGTGGAGGATAGATAATCTCGCAGGCTGTGCCAGCATGTCAATATATGATCTCGCGAGATGCTCTCGGCCAGAGTCGTAGAAAAAACACAGGCCCAGAGAAATCGCAGTGTCAAGGACATCCGAATCTCGGCTGGTCTAGCTCGACTGAGCTGAGATGCTAGGTCTTGCCAACGACTTAGCCGCATCTTGGTTGCAATCTTGGTGACCTGCTCGACCACCCGGGAGTTAGGATTGGTAATTCGTTCATAAGCATCAAGATAAATTTCAAACAGCATCTGGACGGTATTGTCGATTGGAGTAAAGCGGGCGTCATCTTGATCACTGGATGAAGCCGAACCAATCTCATGCTGCACTCGCTCGTATATTGCCCCATCGTATTGCTCCAGTATTTGGTCAACCGCGGATTTGAGTTGCTCAGACCATTTTTTTGAAGTGTAAGTACGCGAGATGGCTAGAAGCCACTCGAACGCGACATCTTGCGCGGACATGTGAGAGGCATTCATTTTCTTGACAAAGTTTCGAAGACCCATGGATTCATTGAGAATTGCTGGTTCAGACACACGCTGCGCTCCAGATTTGGTGTGCTCCAAGAAGGCATTCATTCCGAGAGCGGAGGTCTCAGCCTTGGTAAGGAATATGTTGGCAACCTCTTCGTCAAAAGGCGATAAAGAGTTTCGCAGGTCAGTACTGGCAGTGTGGCTTATCTTGGAAGTTCGCTCGTCGATCGCACAGGAGTCGAGGATCTGGCCTATTCTCTCCATGGTGGTCTTGTCCGTTACCCCCAGGTTTTCCAAGATATTTTTCGTAAGCTGAAACAGGTTCTGATCGGCTCCTTGGAAAGGCTGTAGCTGCGCGGCGCGTAGCGTCGTTTCGTCGACCGCTTCTTCAACAACAGTTTCCCGCCTCCGGACACGCTTCGGTCTCCTACTGTCACCTCCTGTCTCTTCCTCCGCAGGCTCAGGAAGATTCGCTAGAGAAACGGAACGTTTCCTAGATGGTAAGGAAACGCTACGCTGTTGATCGTCAACATCCGCAGCTTTCTTCTCGTAGGTTTCGGCATCATGAGCATCATCCTCGGTTGCTGGTTGTGTTTCTGCTGGTTGACCGTCCGCTGTTTTCGTAGTTGAGGGTTCGAGGGCTTCAGCGCTTGCAGGAGGCGAAACGTCCAGGTCCATTTGATCTGTCTCGTTGTCTTCATGCCCTTCCAGGCCTTCCAGTAGGTCTATCAAAATTGGTCGCGCTGACAAGCCGGTTTCTTTGACATGGTCGGCCAGAGCCACCCCAAGCTCTGCCCACGATGGACTTGCGAGGTGAACGACTGGTCTTGTCAAAACGGTCGCGGCCGCCAAAGGTTTACGCGATCCCACTTCCGTCGTTGGGTTGGACAAAAAAGGAAGTGGATCGATGTAGCGTTTGAGTAAGGGCGATATGTCTTTTTCCAGGTACGGTTTCATGCTCGGGTGTGTTAGGGAGATCTTGTCACCGAGAACCTGCAGCTGCTCCTTCAACTGCTCCCCAGCAAAGCCTTCGGCGAGTGATGGGGGCTCAACCTCTGCGATGGCTGGGTCGTCGTCTAACTCGATCGCGGCTTCCAGACAGTAGCGACTCATTCGGGTGCTGTTCAAGAAGGCGGCGGTCCTTGCAGTCCTTCGCCACAGCTCAGCATCTGAAGGATCTCGGTCCAGCGCAGCATTGAACGCGTCTATGGCATTGCGCGCTTCGTCCACAACTGCAGGCTCTTGGAAGACATCCCTGGCATTCGGCCCAGCCCGCCGCACCTTTGACTTGATCTTGTCGAGTATGAATTGGCCATGGTTCTTGTGGGACAGGAACAGGGCCTGTGGAAGGCTGGTCCCCGTGCCATCAGCGTAGGTAGCACCTGCATCGACACCAGGTTCATATGAAGGCTCGACGGGAAGAAGGGGGTTCTGTTGTCTTTCAGTGCGCTCGTATTCGGTGGCACTTTCTGGGAGCTTGAAGATGTCTGAATCGAAGAGTTCTTGGTAGGCTTGAGAGGCATCGTGGAAGGATTTTGGTCCTTGAGCATGGAGCTTGAGAGCGTTTTGAAAGAGCTTCAAAGCCTCTTCAACCTAGCACCGTGTCAGCTCCTACCCAAACAACATTTTTTTTTTGCCTTTTTCCGGGCGTGAGGGCGTCTACCTGAAGTTCTCGTGCGGTATCGACTTCCTCCTCGATATTGTCTTCAGGCTCGACATTGATGGCCGCGAAGGCAGGCTGCACGCATGTTTCCGGTCAGCAATCATCAAACAAAAACGTGTTTGTGTCGGACAACGAACCATGGTGTTCAAAGAGACTGGCAACAGCCTTGATTGTGTGGTTGCAAATGCATGTACATGCGTACATTGCTCAGAAGAGCCGTCTCAGAATAGCGTGGACGATGCACGGCGAGGCGCGTCGCGTGTGGTAGGCAGACGGCAGATGGACAAATGGAAACCAATAAAGTTGCTGAATGACAACCCTGGAACGATGACTTCAGTATGGGGCATTGGGGGCCCTTTACGGGCCAAGACAGGCCCTGAAAGCTAAGAGTCAGCCATTCAGCCTGCCGTGGAATGAGCGTTTGGGGGCCAGATACTGTCTGATACTGCCTGATGGTTCCCGCTGTCCCACCGTCAGTGGACACGCGCAGAGGCTCTAGCCAGGGACACCCCACCTTCTGCGCCTGTTCCAGGCCCCTAGCTCGCCAAGTCCCCTGCCACATGCGCAATGCTACCCAGTTGCCAGCAACTTTGGGCGTAAGCAGTTGGAGCTGTCATTTTCAAGCCAAGGCTGTATTCGTACATGGCCAACACTCAACACCACCAATTCTCTCTAACTCGGTATCTTGCCTGACCGGTTCCCAGCATCACGACGCATCCGACCGCGGCCCTGATCATCGCGAGGCTCTTGTACCTAGTCTGGGCAACGAACGTCACGACTTGATTGCCTATCTGGTTGACCAATTCGTGCAAAGGCAGGTCTTTCGAAAGTCAAGGTCGTTTGCCGCGTACGTGTTCACTATAGGCCGCTTTGGAGTTCCGCTGCCAGCTCCGTGTACATCGTCCAAACCGAGATACCAGAAGCAGATTCAGACTTTTCTGCGCCCAAACAAGGAAGACTGACCTCGATCTACGTCGCTATGGTCGCCCCCGCCGTTCCAGAGTGAGCAAAACACCCCTGCGTGTCCTGGCTGTCCTGGCGCATCTCTTTGCGCATCTGGTTGCTGATTTGTCTGTCCCTTGATAGGATTACCGAGGAGGTCCTCCACGAGTCTGTCGAAGCCCGCACCGAATCCTTGCTTGCTCTCCGAGAGCTTGGTCCCCCAGATCTCGTCCACTTGCTCAAGCAACCCCAGAGAAACGCGGTCAAACATGTATGATTCTCGTCCTCCAGCTGCTACAATCAAGGGATTGGCTCTGACGTTTGTATAGATCGGAAGCTACCATCATGTCACGGGTGTGGATGCCTCGTCTTCTGCGAGTTTGGCCGCATACATAAATACCCTGACGTACAAAGAGCATGGGCAACCACAGACTGCAAAGATCGTGGAAGGCGTTTACTGGTACGTGAATAGCTGCAAGTGGCCCAGGGAGGAGGCAGTCAGCTGACAGCAGCGCACACAGCTGCTACAATGCCTTCTCGAGATTGGACATGCGTGTCCACGTTACCATCCCTGGTACTGTTGAGAGCTACTGTGTCGATGAGCGCGGCGAAAAGAGAAAGGCCACCGACGATCTTTGGCTCGAGACATATCTGTGCAGCGTACTGCGCGCCTACTCGTATGCCGACGATGGAAGCGGCGACACCATCAGAAAGATTATGGGCGTGCGACGCTTTAACCCAGTCTCAAACACCGAGACAGAACAGAGATTCTTGAGCTCTGCTGAGCAATTGTTCTTCCGGGGTAGGTTGAGGTATGCCACAATTCATGGCCGTATACCAGCGCTGACTTTACCGCAGGATGGCAATTGGGATCCGATTCAGTCGTGCAGGTACCGAACATTGTCTCAAACCATCTGACAACCGGTCTACTCAAGTACTTCGAGACCACGGGCCGTTACACGTCGGGAATCAACCTGTTCGAGAAGTTGCGTTCGCAAAACACAGAGGTCGCCTCGCTGCTAGCAAGAGTTCTGTTCATGGGCAACGAGGAGGTCGAGGGTGTGAGGGTTCTTCACTCGGCTTTGAAGGAGAGACCCATGGACTATGTCATGCTCGACACGCAGGCGACTTTCCTTCTCAAGAAGGCACAAACCGCAACAACACCAGAACAAAAGGAGGAGCGCCTCCGTCTCGCTTTGGGCTGCGCCGACCGTAGCACGATCGCGGCACCAAGCGAGTTTGGAACCTGGGCGAGGCTTGCGGAGGTCTACGTTGCCATGGAGGATTGGGAGAATGCGCTGACTATCTTGAATTCCTGTCCTATGTTTACATACCAGGACAAGGATGCGCCATTGATGCCCGAACCCAAAGATGTCTTTTTGCCCACCTTGCCAGAAACAAGGCTCGATGAGATTGACAGCGAGCCAGAGTCGAGATATTCGGAGCAGGTGGAACCTAGCCTACTCAACTTGCGGGCTGCCTCATACCGGGGCACTTTCAAGAAGGCTTATAGCATCCTCACAGAAATGACGGCAAAGATTGGCTGGGATCAGCTTCTGAAGATTCGGAGCAACGTATTCGTCATGGAGGATGAATACAGGACAGAGAAGCAGGAGCCAGGGCCACCCTCAAAGCGCGGTGCCAGCACGGATGTTATTCGTGGCACACCTGAGCCGCCCACGAACGGCGAGGTCTCTGACGAGGAGAAGGAGGACAAGTCAGCAGAAGTCCCGCAAGACTCAACTGCCAATGGCCACGATGAGGCCTTGGAGAAGCCTAGCAGCGCAGCAGAGCCCAGTGAGGTGAAAGCTGAGGAAAATGTGAGTCTTGATGTAAAAAACGGCATTCCCAATGGGATTGTGGGGCGTACTAAAGACAACACCGAACAGGGCAACCAACCAGAAGAGCATCTGTCTCGCCTCAACAACAAGCGTCTCTGTGAGCGGTGGCTGGACAGTCTCTTTATGGTTCTCTATGAAGATTTGCGCGTCTACACCATCTGGCGGACGCAGATGGCGCAATTCCGCGCACAGTCAGTGCAATACAAGAAGTCAGCCGAGGAATGGGAGATTCTTGGCTCGCTCGCCGAGCGTCTGCAGCACACGGATGAAGCCGTCGAGGCGTATCGGGGCTGCCTGATGCAGCGGTTCAGTCCTAAGGCATTGACGGGCATCTTGCGAGTGTATGAAAAGCAAAAGAACACGCGGGAGACTGTGGCGGCCACGATCCGCCTTGTGACCTGGCAGTACCGCTGGTACAGCGAGTTCAGTCCCGAACTGCTGCACACGATTCGGACGCTGATTGAGGACGAGGGCGCCGTCAAGGTGCGCAGCATCATCCAAGCGACCAGCCTGCCGCAGAATGTGCTGGATCTCACCCACCACTATGCTGCTCTTTGTGCCACGTTCAGGAGTGGCGGCACTGATGCTTAGGCGGCGCAGCTGGATGGGAGGGTCGGGCTTGTCGATGGGCTGGCGGTAGCACCGTAGAGCTTTGTTGTAGCGGCGCGCACCGTGGCTCTGCTATGGATGGCGGAGAGGCGTGCGGAACTTGACTGAAACCAATGTTGATACCTTTGTTTGCACGTGTAGTTGGGGGCCTGCGGACATGAGAATAGATAATTGAAAAGAGTATGCATTAGGCCTGAGTAGCTATGTAATCTATGGTTTTGGCTTCTGATTCGGCAGTCCGTAGGACAAGTGGTCGCGATTTTGCTTCGAGAAACTGCACTGGGGCCTTCAAAAGCCGCATAGTCCTCTCATCAAGCCCTCCTCCACAACTGAGCTGCGGTATGCTCAGAATGACCGTTATAGCCACCATGGAAAGAAGGGATCTATTTTTTTCCCCCAGAGTCAGCAACAAAGCTCAAACGCCACAGATATGATGCTCCCAAAAGACCAAGTGATTTGGATTGCGCCAAGTCAGAATTTTCAGTGTTATATCGCTCAGGAAACCACCACGCACAATAGGCAGTGGCAGTTCTCGCAGTGTGAATATATGAAGTCATCCTTCGGGCGGTGATGCGGGAGATGTGTTATGAGGCTCTGAAGGGATTTCGTGTGGTATTTATATGTAAAGGAAGTAGATGTGGGTGTGTGGAAAGCTGAAAGGTGTGTATGTAAGGAGGTGAATGCAGGCAAGACGTACCATTAGAATGAAATTATGTTGATGACAGTGTTACATCTGGTTGTTAGTAGCTCGAAAGAAAGTAGCACAGTGGTTGCCTCGCATGTTTGGAATGCAACGTTCTCAACAAGACGAGAAGAGAAAGTGAGCAGCGGCCGCGGTTGAGAAGATCCAAGTTGGGGACCTCATCAAAGTGCGCGGCGCGCCAACTTTCGCTGAGCAACGGTATCGTGCGGGTTCGGTGAGCATGCTCGCCCCTTTTGAGGATCAAACATTGTACAACCCAAAAAGACAAGTGTGCGGGATTTGGCGATGCACAGCTGACTTTACGCGACAGAGTCAGTTCTCGCGATGGAAGGTGAAGAAAAAAAGGCGGAGGCCCATTTCCTAGGCAAGTACTAGTACCTTGCAAAGCCTTTCTGCAGGGCACGTGCGATGGCACGTGATCTACAGTCCGCTTCATAGTCAGCCGCTCGACAGGGATCAGCATTCGAGTAGAGTTTCGCGTCAACGACGGCACGGGAAGCTCGTGTCAGACATTTTTAGCTTTCTGGGGTAAAAAAGGCAATCTGGCAGTGTCGTGTTGCGTCGTGTCATGTCGATGGATGACAGCGCCGATGACAGCGCCAATTGACCAGGGATGTCCTCTCTGCAGCAGTACGGATATGGGTGAAAGGATTCTGTGCTGGGCCTTGCTCTGCTAGGGAGGACCAGTTTCTGAGCCAGATGAAGATCCAAGAGCAAGGAGGGCCACTCTGTCCGCGCTCCAAACGAGCACAACGTTCGGCTGCTGTAAGTCCAGTCTGTGGGCCAGGTGGAACGTCCAGACGCGTAGCAATCAAGCTGTACAAAGGGCCGTCTCCGGCTGCGTCTGGTGTTAGTTATTGACTGAACCAAGGATGTATCTGACCATTGTACAGGCGAGATCCGGACGGTGGTGATTGGCAGTCTTCAGACTGGATAATAAGGCTAAGCACGAATGGAGACGAGACGGCAAGCACGAGCCATGTGGGATTTCCGAGCAGAGGAAGAACCACCAGGCCTGACCTCGGCAGAGCCAGCCTGCGAGATCCACCCGAGGGATTCCAGCCCGGGCCGACTTGCTGCTGTTGCCGTCTCTATTCGACCTGTCTTTTTGGGCCTCTGTCCTTTTTCCCTCTTGCTGGTCTGGCATACCATGCCAGACCATGCCAGACCTCTGGTTGTTTCCACCAGTCACCGCCGCCGTGGTGCAACCCACGAAAATAATACATGGCCGGTCGCGATAACAACTAGCATCCGAGGCGGGTCGCTGGCTGTTGGGAACCAGCAGCAGCCCACCCAACCAGCCTGCGTCGGCGCGACTACCTGGCAAGCTGGACCGACCGATGGTGTAGCATCAAGCCTCACGATCATGACACAAGCTCGACGCAGGAGCGCCAACCAACATCGCTGGACCGGTTGTCCTCGGTGGATGCGGCTTGCTGCGCAATGTGGCAAGGGCCCGATCCGTCCGCCCGTCCATGCATGCATTGCATGCATGCACAAGACGTCCTGCAGAGAAAGTCACGACGTTGGTGCTTTGACGTGCTGTCGCAGTTGAGCAATGCATACTTGGCGTCGATCCTCGATGCCAACCACTGGGCAGGTCGGGAGATATATCAGCCGGCAGCTCGATGGCAGCAGCACATGATGTGCTTACGACGGTACAGTGGAATTCTGCAACATCAGATTGCTTACGCGGTACGCTGGTCGCTGGTCGCTGTACTTACGTATTCACTCCATGTGCATAGGATCACGACTGCTTCTAGCGGTTCCACATTCAGAGGCTATCAAATTGCCTGGAGGCTCTCGCGGCCAGTCGGAAGCCACTCTTCCAAGCCGACCACCAGGACCGGTCAAGCACGCCCCTGGAGCACAGCACTGCACAGCACAGCACAGTGACCCGTGGCGGGTCTTGCTGGAAATAAAGGGCCTGCCGGACTCTGACGGTGCGCCCAAGGTCGGAACGCGGGTTCCGCCGGACCGTGCCGCGAGATCCTCCTCGACCACACCAGCGAAAGCCAGCTCTGCCCAGTCCTTCAGGCTTCTTCTCTCCAGGCTTGTCTTGAGTCGGGGCTTTCTCGAGCTACCTTTCTGCTCTGACATGAGCCCAGAGCTACGTGCCCTGATCGTGCTTGTTGATACGTCATGAAACAAACCACCATTGCTGCTTCCACCAGAGTCACGGCTCTCCCCAAGAGCCTCGGCGCACCCCTCGACGCGGCTATTAGCCCCCCAATGCGTCCTCGGTCGTGTTTGCCAAAGATGGATCGTCGACAATCCGGCGACCCACCTGCTCGCCGCGACATGGAGTGCGGCCTTTTCTCATTTGGCCAAAAAAAAAAATTCCAGGGCGTGGGAAGGGGGTCTAGCAAGCGGCGCAGGCCACTAATAGTATCGAGACCTGGACAATGTGCGGTGCTGCAGCTCGCTGTTGGAGCCCCCAGCCCCTGAAGAGTGTGGTTCCTCCTAATGGAGAATATTATTATTATTGGGTGATATGTCACTAATTATCTGGCAACATGATCCTCTCACGGGACAGCTCTCTCTGGTCTTTCTTCAACTAGGACAGTGCCACTCTGGATTCCTGTTGCTTCTCCCGGGAACTTGTTCGATGCTGTGACCATAGCCTTTCTTGCCTGACAAACTCCTTACGACCCTGAAGACCGCATCGTCCAGGAACTGTCGACCGGGTGGTTATATAGGTTGGTCTTTGTTTTGGACCCAAGTACATGGTAGCAAGACATCTATACAGGCCTTGAACATCAACCGGATTCAGAGCACGCCTCTCTCTCTCTTTCTCTCTCTTTCTCCCTCAGATACACACACACTCACAAGTTACCAACATGTGGAAACAAAATCCCAACGCACCTCCTGACTGTGGACGGAGGCTG
The DNA here is from genome assembly GCA_003019895.1 of Coniella lustricola. Classification (NCBI taxonomy): domain Eukaryota; kingdom Fungi; phylum Ascomycota; class Sordariomycetes; order Diaporthales; family Schizoparmaceae; genus Coniella; species Coniella lustricola. The sequence goes on along the minus strand of KZ678573.1, from coordinate 31,752 downwards.
TTGCCAGCCACAATCGACAAGCGAGCCCAGGAAGAGCCCGACAGCGCCTGGGCCTCGCTGCCCATCGACGACTATGACCTCTCCAAGGGCTTCGAGGACATCTCCATAGCCCGCTTTGCGAATGCCATCAACAGGTTAGCATGGTTCATTGACGGCGCCGTCGGCAGGTCGACGACGTTTGAGACGATTGCCTACCTGGGCATTGCAGACATCCGCTACCACATGCTGCAGATGGCCGTGTGCAAGACTGGCCACAAGGTCCTCTTCTCATCGCACATCAACAGCAAAAACATCCACATCTCGCTCATGGAGCAGACCGATTGCAACATTTTCTTCTCGGCACTGGGCGTACACGTGAACGATATCCTCGAGGACAGACCCATGAAGCACTTTGTCGTTCCCGAGCTCGACGATCTCTTGAACGAGGAAAAGGTCCCGCATTGGCCATACACCAAGACCTATGAGGAAGCCGAGCACGACCCTTATGTTGTCCTGCACACGAGCGGAACTACAGGACTTCCGGTAAGTCTTCTGTCGTCCTTGTACTGTTTCATTGCAAAAACAGGCTTCTTCCGTTTGGAATACGTCACTTGAGCTGAATCATTGCGCAGAAACCAATTGTCTGGAACCACAGGTTCATGGCCACACAGGACCGTCAACAACTGCTCGCTGATTCGTATGGAAGAAAGCACTTTGAGCTCCTGACAAGCCCTGGCGAGGGCGTGAGATACATGGTCAACACATCACCCGCACACGCCATCTCGGCTGGGTTCCTGATGGTGAGTTGCAAATCCAGCAGATCCTTTGCTCCCAATCCAGGTTACTGCAAAAGACAAACTGACGTTATTCCCGGATAGTGCTTGTCCGTATTTGGCAAAGCCATCGTGATCCCGGGTTTCCGCCACCACGGTGTGCACCCAAGCGACTTGTGCCAGCTTCTGCCACCCGCCAAGGCCACAAAGGGAATTCTGATGCCGTGGATGATGGAGGACCTTGCCCGGAGGCCGGATGCCGCCGACTTTATCAAGCCATTCACAGATGTGGCTTTCGGTGGTGGTAAGTAGTTTGGACATGTCAAGCTCGCATTTCTCCGCGGAGAGGAGAACAAGGACCCCAAAGAGCTAACACGCAAACACCTAGCCGTCCTATCCAAATACGCCGCAAGCATATGGGCGCAGCACACCAAGATACAGAATGTCTGGGGCGCCACCGAATCCTGCCTTGCGCCGCAACTCGAAGCCGACAACGAAGACTTTGAATACAGTTACTTCGACACCACCTTGGGCGGCCTCGAGTTCCGCCACTTCAAGGATGCCGGCTACGTGTCCGACGGCAAGCCCCAAGAACTCTACGAATTCGTCATGAAACTCACCGTCGAATCGGAGCCCATCGCCAGCTGGCACGCCCGCCAGGACATCGACCCGGTCCACAGCCCGCATCCTTTGCCGGAGTGGCGTACAGGCGATCTGTGGGCGCCGCACCCCGACCCAGCCAAGGCCGCGTACGCGTGGAAGTTTGTCTGCCGCAAGGACGACCTCATCTCGTTCTCCACAGGCGTCAACGGCCACCCGGGCCCCATCGAGCAGGCCATTCTCAGCCACCCAAAGGTGCGCGGCGCCATCCTTGTCGGCGCCATGCACCGGCAGCCCGTCGCGCTCATTGAGGTCACCGAGGGCAACGAGGTGTCGCAGGGGCTGGCGGTGGAGATCTGGGAGGACGTCATCCAAGCCGCCAATGACAGTGCGCAGATGCACATTCGTGTCGCCAAGACACATGTCTTGCTTTTGCCGTATGGGAGCTTCCTGCGCACGGCCAAGGGCAGCGCAGTGCGCAAGCTGACGGAGCAGACGTTCAAGAAGCAGATTGAGGAGGTGTATGAGCGGTTTGGCGACCACTGGCAGGATGCCAAGGATCGGTATGGGTCTATTTCGCAAGAGACGTCGATAACGGTTGAGGTGACGACCGATGGCAAGACGGTTGCTCACAATGGTGCCGTGTCATCTTAAGTTTGTGCTCTTTGGAAAAGAAACAAAAAATAGTTATTGGGTGCGGGAGAACAGGCTTCTCGAAATATACGCCATGAAATGGAACTCCGGGGGAGTAGTGGCGTCCTCAATTCATCAACGATATCACTACATAAAAGGAGACAAAGAAAAAGCAATATTCGATGGCATCCACTCGAGATGTCGACTTTTGGGAGGAGGCTGCAGACTCGGAACTTCTGGTTGGGAAAGCCAAAAGGCTCAGCGCAGCTGTGGGCTGGAGATGGCGCCAGAGCAGTATCTGGCAATTAGAACAAAATCAATATGCTGAACGAGATAGACTGTACACAGAAAAGAATGTACAGCAACAGCCAGACGAAGCCCGTCTATGTCGTCCGTCTTTGTCACAGCAGACTGCAGTACACCAGCGAATGATACAAGAATCGTCTTCTCAGCACGATCCCTGGGTCCAGCGACTTGTGACACAACATTCATTGTCTTCAATGATTCTTTGCTTGCATATACAGTCTCTTGATATTCTACTCTTGAAACCCCGTTCCAGTACTCGCTATCGAATGAGCCCGTTCCCTGTAACTTGTGTTCGAAATAGCTTTCAACATTGGCTACGACTTCTTCATCTCAGGCTCGTCATCGCCTTTGAGAACCAATAAATCGGCATCCGTCAAGCGAGCCTCTGATGCGCCGGCCGCTCCATCAAGCCCACAGGGCATGTATAGCCGCGGCAGACTGCCGATTCCCCTCCGCTCAACGCACACCACAAGGACGTCGATTTGTCCACAGATTGTGCTTCAAGCGTCGTGGCCATAGCGCGAGTGGCGGGCACTGATCCTTGCGTGTTTTTTTTGTCTGTTTCTTTCCTTCCCAATCGGCTCATCCAATAGATCATTGACTTTTGTCCCGTCCATCTCCGTCCCATCAATCCAAGTTCAACTTCCACAGTCCATCACCGAGGAAATGCGCTTCCTCGACTACGGGACCTTTGCCCTTGTCCTTGACCTCTTTTGTGCCCGCAACCAACAGGCCCACCGCGCAAGCGTGCTCTTTCCCTTCAGCCATGATGACGACGGGCTCGTCCTTTTCCAGCTCGCGGCTCCAGTGGCCCTCGGCGTCGACGCCCTCTCCGCCGTCTTCCTCGCTCACCTCACGGGGCTCGGGCAGTCGTCCGCCTTGACTGGTCAAGCCAGGCGCCATGAGTGTAGCGCCCGAGAGGACGAAGCGAATCGCGCCGCGGTCTATGCGAACAGTTGGGAAAGCAGCGGGGAAGCGGTGGACGAGCTTGAGGTGGGGCAGGAGAGTGTTGCCGTCGTGCTGGAAGAAGACAGGCTCGCCATCGAGCACGTAGAGGGAGGCGCGGTCGGGAAGCTTCATTTGCTCGAGGGAGGCCTTTTTGGGCAGGACCTCGTCGATGACGGGCTCCAGGAGGGGGTAGGTGGAGAGGAGAGAACCGCGGAGGGAACGCTGGACGGAGGACTTGAGTTTGGAGCGAGGAGCCGAGGTTATGCTGTTTTGCAAACGTGAAGAGACTGCTTGTCAGTTTACCGGGCGTAGCAATGAGAACGACGCGGGGTGCGACGCAGAGGGACAGCAAGAGTGTAGATGGGGGGCGGAGCTAGAACGATGCGTGGCTTACTTACTCTTTCTTGAACATCTTGGCGAGCTCGGACGGGGCTATTGCAGCAGTCTTTGCTTGTGCTGTGGTTCAAATAGAGATTGGAATCGATGCGTGGAAACGGTGAGAGAGTGTCAGGCTTCAGGAGGAGTGGTCAAGGGACTGTGGCAGGCCTGGCTGTGGTGTGGTTGTGGTGTAGTGGTGACAAGACCCCGCCATTCACACCGCGGGGTTACTGGGAATTCGGGGTGTGGGTCTGCTGAGCGGAGTGGGGTGGTTCTAGTGCGGGCGCGGGGCCATGGTGCTTCACGGCGTACTATAGTACGTAGCGACCTTCGGGAAGCCCCGAGACTTGGAGAGAGACAGAGACAAAGGAGGACAATTGATCAAAGTTGGATCGGAGTGTGATAGCAAAGAGCATGCCAACAGTAAACTCGGTAACCTGCGCTATAATAATAATAAAAAAAAGACTCTCATGGCTGGCTGCTCCATCCGAGAGCCGCTCCCTCCTCCCATGAGTAGACCGGGTTCAACAACAGATTCCCAAAAGCCAAAAGACCACACGTTGCTTTCCATGGCTCAACCGTGCGTGACGTGCGAGACAGTGCCATCCTCCTTGACATGGACATTCAGCCGGTCGGGGTTGAAGTCCTTGGTGACCATCTGACCGGGCTGGATGACGCGGTGGCTCTCTGGGAGCTCCTTCTTGGCGAATAGCTGGAGGTGGTTATCCAAGTCAGTCTGTCTGCTTGCTTGCGAGTGTACATCTTCTCAAGCATACAGCTGGACATGCAATCTGGAGAGAAGGGGTGTCGGGACGGCTTACAGTCTCGTTGCTCTCGTGGCCGTCGTGCAGTTGCTTGCCGACCAGCTTGTTGGTCCACTGCTCAGTCTTGTCACCAGACTGGTTCGTTACACCGGGAACGACGAGAGGCATGTTGGGCTGTTATTGGTGGTGGTGGTGGTGGTGGTGGTTGGTTTTGCTGTTGCTGGGTTTGCAAGTATCGTGAGTTGGGACCGAGGGTTGGGGAGTCTGTTTTGATTTGATGAGAATCTCAAAGTGAAAGCGGAAAAGAGTACAGCATGCTCTCGTCAATATGCGCTTTAGCAAGAACCTGGGTAGGCCTGGTGAACTAACTGACTGACTGGCTGGCTGGCTGGCTGGCTGGCTGGCTGGCTGGCTGGCTGGCTGGCTGGCTGGGCTGACTGCTTTCACCAGCCACAATGACGTAGCGCCCGCTCTTGCGTCTGGCAGGTGACACAGGGTGACCCCCTGGGGTGCCTTCTTGGTGGGTCTTCTTTTTTTGCGTCCACGTAACCCTAACCCTTCCAGCGGCGAGCTCCAGCAGTCGCGTGGCAGATGATGTTTTTTTTGCTTGTTTAACCCGATGACTCCTCACCGACACCCCCGGTCCGACTTCCCCACTCGTCCAAGCCAGGCAGCAACGCCACTACCACAACACATCAACCAATCTCACTACCACAACAGTCACTTAGACGCAAACCTGTGCTCTCCTATAAATACCCTCTCCTCGCCTCCTCTCCTTCGCATCGTCTTTCTCCTTCCCTCTCCAACCTTCTCAAAGTCCTCAAGGCTTCGATTAGATGTAGTATCTGTTCTTCTTCAGTGTAACAACTGTTGACCTCCAAAAACAAACTGGTTCTTGTTTTACCCTCAATTTTTCAATCCCAATCGAGTGAACTGCTCTCCTCAACACATGTAGTCAGTACGTTATGAGCTTGCCTTGTATCGGAAAGCTATTGTTCGCTGTTGGAGGGAGTGGCTTTTCTCACTGTGTCCCTGGTCTTACACTGTCTCCAGGTGATGCGACAAAGTTGTTACTTTTATTTGGTTTTCTTCGTTGTTTGGATGGCATATTCCTGGGTTTGAGGCTGTGCTGTCTTTCCCGGGCTGGTCTTGGGAGATGACGAAGAATATGGGTTAGCGTGGGTTCTAAGTGGAATGTGTGGTGTGTACATTGTTGGTGTTCTGAGTGTGTTGTTGCCCTCGACACATCATGGAGACTACATATGCATGTATATGTATATACGTATATATATATATACATATATATATGCATATGCGTATGCTGGAGGATACACACCTCAACAAGGAGGGAGAGCAAAGAAAGAATAGAGAGGATGATATAGATATTCATAGCGTGGGACCATAGAGATACACACGGGAGTAAAAAGACAATAACAGACCGGCATCCTTAGAGAGGACTGGCATCCGTCAGCAGCCAATGGCACAGATAGACATCAAACAGAGTGCTCCTCCAATCAACCACTCAAAAGCTGCCCCTCTGCCTGCCTGCCCGCCCCATCATACCTACACTCGACACTTACTGGGAATCACACGGTCGTGCAACACAAGCACAGCCACGACGAGCAGCCCACCCAGCCAGGACATGCGTACCGTCTACGACACTCACCTAACCTTTACCTCACATCTCAACACGCAGCAAGTCACGACATCAGAATCAAAAGGTAGCAGCTTATAGCTACCGTCCACACACTCATCCTCTCCAGAGAGCTGATTTGATTCATGTTTGCGAATAACATCATCTCTTCTCGTCCCACCACATCCTCCGTGCCATACCACCAACTCACCCCAGTCCCATCTGCCTATCTTGCCTACCGGCTAAACGATGAGCCTGGACTCGTCAACTGGCCAGGCGCTCCAAACCCACCACCATACATCTGCTGCGGCATCTTGTCCTGGTTCCACCGGATACTCTTTGTGCCGTTGGCCTCATCGCGCACGTCAAAGTTTCCGCCTCCATTGATCATGGTGCCTTCTGTCTCGCAGAGCGCCAAGATGTCCTTTTCCGTGATAGGCCCGTTGCCAAGAGGGTTGTGCTCGATTCGGTCCTTGAGCGTATCCTGCACCAGGTTCACAGCCACAAACCCGTCCTCGGTCGGCGCCTGCACGTAAAAGTCGCGACACACTTGGCACAGTGTCTGTCTGACGACGCTTGCGGGCGGTTTGGCTGGGCCGGGCTGCCGGCCGATTCCAATAGGCGCACTGAATCCTGGGATCGGACTCGCAATGGGCCATCCCCCAGGACCCGCCAGTCCAGGAGGCGGAGCTGGCGATTGTCCAAAGGGATTCATGACAGACGGCTGTATAGGACTGGAGCTCCAGAGCGGCTGGGACTGGGACAGGATTCCAGGATCGCCAAATGGAACCGCCGGAAAAGCTTGGGATCGTCCCGGAGCCGCATAGCTGCGCCGCTGGCCAGAGACAAATCCTGGTAGCGTGGGAACCACATCTTCAGAATCATCCAGGAGCGCACTGCTTCCAAGATGGCTCTCCAGATCGTCACCACCAGCCTTTGGTGCGTTGCCAGAGGGCGAGTCTGACGATGGCCGTTGTCCCTGCACAATAGATGCTGGTCGTCCAATTGGCGTCGGCCGACTGATTGGCTGAGCAGAATGCATCATGGGGGATTCGAAGCCTCCGGATGGCTGCCGCGAATGCGAAATGGGACCTGCGTCCTTGACGCCGTGGACACCGAACGCTCCTATTGGGTCGGCCATGGCCTGATGAAATCCTGGCGGAGGAACAGGAGCTGGAAAGCCTCGGTTAAGCAAAGGGCTGCTCAGTCCTGGTGGTGCCATTCCTGGAGGCGGTCTAAAACCCGTCACAGGCGCGAACATTGGACTTCCAAATCCGGGAGGCCCAGCATGGAGGCCTGGCGGGAAGCTCATCGCCGTAGGTGGCATATTGACCGCAGGCGGGTGGTTGTTGGGAGGAAATCGTGCCATGTTTGGCTGCAGCGGCGAGATAGCGTGGGATGCGTTTGTAGAGTGATGGCTCGTCACACTCCCTCTATGGCTAGGAGGTCCTGACATGCCGGGACTGTTAGGCGCCGGCGTGTGGCGGACGGGCGAGTGGCTCAACAGCCCGGCATTCTCGGATAGCAAGCTGGTACCTGGCACCGCTGTGGGAAGACTATCCTGCGCGGAGGTCTGCCGCGGCCGCACAGGGGTAGGCGCTTTCGGTAACGCAGGTGCAGCGATCGAAGGTCTCGGTGATGCAGATGTCGCGGCTGTTGTTGGATGTTGCTGAGGTAGGACTGGCAGTGCCGGGTTGGTCGCTGGCGGGGCTGGTCTTTTGGGGAGCGTCATGGTGACAGGCGTTGCAAGAGCCGCGGCTTTCTTGGCTGCTCGCTCCTCTTGCTGCTTTTGCTTTTGGCTCGCCTTGGAGTCGATTTTGGCCGCCTTACTCTCCAAGTCCTTCTCCTTTTGTCTCTTGCTAGCCTCCTGTCGCTCCTTGAGCTCCTTTGCCTCGCGTTCCTTTTGCTCCCGAGCTTCCTTTTCCTTTTGCAAACGTTCTTCACGAGCCTTCTTTTCGCGTTCCTTGGCTTCTTTGGCCTTGCGCTCCTGCTCAACATGAAGCTGCCTTTGGCGTTGCCGCTCGGCCTCCTTTCTTGTACGCTCTTCCTCTTCCTCCTTCTTTTGCGCTTCCCGTTTCTTGCGCTTCTCTTCGGCTTTACGCCGTGCTTCTTCGGCCTTTTCGGCCTCTGCCTGCCGTCGCGCCGCTTCTTCTGCCGCTCGTTCTGCTTCTTTGCGCGCTTTCTCTTCTGCGGCTGCGGCCTTCTTTTGCGCGGCCTTTTCCTTCTTTTTCTGGGCTTCTTTGGCCTTCTTTTCCTTTCGGGCCTCCTCTTTCCGCAGTTCCTCCTCCTCTTCTTCCATGAGCTTAGCCTGGCGTTCTCTTGCAACCTTTTCGCGATAGGCTTGTAGTACGCGCTGTTCAAACATTCGAGCCGCAAAGATTTGGAACATTCGTCGGCCTTCCTCCATGCGCTGCTCCTCGGTCATCGTGTCCTAAATTTTGTCAGATTCCTAGACAGGGGCATGAACGAGCGGGAGGCGTTGTCATCTCTCGCAAACATAAAACGTTGTGAATTGTACGCACATCATCGTCCTCCTCGTACTCGTCATCCTCTTGAGAGTCGTAGTCCTCGTCATCGTCATCCTCGTATTCTTCCTCATCCACAGGCGGAGGCGCAGGATGGTCGTGACCAGGGAGTCCGCCGTTGACACCATGACCGTAATTTCGCACGTAAGAATCTTGGGCAGAGTCGACCTCGCGGGCCATGCGACGTTCCGCGAGCTGCTCCATCATTTCGATGAATTTCTTGCCATCATTCTTTAGCAGATCGTCCGCTACCGTGAGTATGCCACCTAGATCAAAGCCATGTTACCAAACTGCCCAAACCAGGCATTCAAGGACCAGAAAGGAATGTCGCGATAGATGTCCCATACCCTGAACAGTCAAGCTGCTTCCGAAATTAAAGAAATCAGCAGCATAGTCTCGTGGTACCTCTTCTTCCGGCTCCTCGTCGCTGTAGGCCTCGTCGTCGATTTCCTCGTCGCTATAGGGCTCATCCAGTTCTTCCTCTTCGTCGTCGTCTCCGACATGCTCCACTATTCGTCCGCGCGAAGGTTGGTGGCCTGCATAGCTCGGAAATCTGCCGGTCGGAGGAAAGCCAAAGTGCCGCGAGGAGCCCATCATGGGGGGGTGGCCGTCCTGCTGCGGATGGTTCGCGAATTGCTCCAGTTCCTCGTAGTAGGCATCGTACAGGCCTTCCAGCTCTTCCTCTATTGCGGTGCGCTTCCTGCCGCAGACAGAACAACTGCACGTGTGCTTTTGTTGTTCCTTCATCTTTTTGAGTACAGCGTCCTTCTCCACCTTGACCAAAGATTTACGATCGTCTTCGCCAAGACCAAGCCAGAACTCTTTGATTCTCTCGCGCTCTTCCTGCGAGCTGGTGTTCCATATGCGCTCCCGCGAAATCCCAGAACCGTGCGACACGGTAGGCCGCGACGTTGAAGAGGATATTGGTTGGGCGTCGTCATCATCCGCACCTGCTGCAGCACCGCCCTTCTTTTTCTTCTTCTTGGACTTCTTTGCCTTTTGTGCGGACTCTGACGTATGGCCGTTGGTCTGGAAGTGCGTCTGCCGGGATTCGCTGTCGAACTGGTCGGCTTCGTCACTTTCTTCGGTCGGGTCTGCATCGTGTGCCTGCGCATGGCTACCAGGCAGTGACGAATCTGATGCGCCATTGAGAGCGGCAGCGGCGGCAGCTTTGGCTCGTTCCTTTTCGCGACGCTTTTGTTTCTTGCGATTGACAATGGTGGCGGGTCCATCACTAGCAGCCAAGGCATTTGCGGCGACCGTGGGTGCTGAAGGCTTCGCAGAGGGCGCAACGCCACTCGTAGGCGACGGCTGTGTCGAGCTGGGAGCAGAGGAGGTGTCAGGCAAGGTGATGAACTTGGAGCCATCGCGATTCCTGTACTTGGCGCCCTTGGCAGTTGGCGATATCGGCGGTTGCTGGGCAGCGACCGGGGCCGGCTGGGGCCGAGCTCCTCCCTTGGCCTTCATTGTTGAAGCGAGATCTAGGAGAAGAGACGGCTGGCTGGTCGTGTCATAGAGAACGAGACCTGGGTGGGCAGCGGGCAGCTCCTCGAGGATTTGCGAAAAGAGCCAAGGGGCCAGAGAGACGACAGAAGCTGGACGGGATGAGGTCGGAGGTCGGTCGAGGGACGGATCGCGTTCTGGTAGGCAACGAGAGGGGGGTTAGCGCGCGAGTACGTCGTCGAGGCGTGGACTTGTCTCTGACAGGACAAAGGAGGGCGCCAGCGGCAAAGCATGCGAAGCTGACGGGCCAGGCGATGTCGGTAGCTGTGGAGGGGAGCTGTTGAGGGGCGGATGAGGCCAGCGGCTGGCGGACGGACAGATGGTACAGACAAGTAGCGGGAGCTGGCAGCAAAGGAATGGAATTGAGACGGTATCAGGGTGCTGCGCGATGATGGCGGTGGTGGTGGTGGTGGAGGCGGTGGTCAAGTGGAGGTGGTGGTGAGCGTGCAGGCCGTAGTCGTGATTGTGGCTGCACCCACTGGCCGTGGCAAGGGAGTTTGAGAAATGATGGGCAACCGTAGCATGGACAGAGCCGCTGGGGGTGCTGCTGGCTGCCGTTCTGCAGGGTGCTGCTGGGTGCATGGGAATAGGGCCGAGCGGACTGTGGCCCAGCAGTGGACAGTGGGCAATAGTGGGCAGTGAACAGGCGGTACTTTTTGGTAGCGGACCACAGGGCAGCGACAGGGCCTGGACAGGCTTGACAGGGCAAGGTTGGGCAAGGTTGGGCTGCCCCCAGAAGGGACGTGGAGGTACACGGCAGAAACGGAAGGAGGAGGAAGGAGGGGCTGCTCTTGCCGCTGAAGCAGCAGCAGCGGACTGGGCTCTGGCTGGATTTGCCGACTCCAATGCTGCAGACTTACCTAATAAGGATGTGAGTGACTGCCACAGACGAGCTGCTGGGCTGGCAGTCTCGCAGTCTGGCTGAGCGCGGTGGCGGCAGAGGTTCTGGTCGCAGTCGCCGATAAAGCAGACGGCCACCAAGGTTCGGTGTTGTGGTGGGTGCAATGTTTGGCCGTTGGCCGTTGGATATGGCAGGTGTTGGGCAGGTGCAAGCAACCCCCAGGGCCACTTTCGCAGGCTCACTGGCTCACTGTTGGGCAGTTTTCCATCAGCAGGCAGGCTCGGCAAAAACGGGAAGGCAGGCTCTGAAGGCGGGCTCGGGCGGCAATCATGTCTTGGTGCAAGTATCTTTCTGTCCTTTCTCCACCAACGGGGTACTTTCAGTGCTGCGTACCCAAGTATCCACGTGCCCCGCCTGGCGGCAATTCAAAGGCCGTCGCTTGAAGCCACGTGACTCCCGAACGCGTGCAGCCGCTTTCCTGTAGCCATGGCGAACCCTTGAGGGCCAATTCCATCTTCATTCGTCATCCCAGACTCGTGGATTTTGCGACTCTAGCTAATCAACAATTACATTGCCCACACTCACAGACTCGCTTCTTGGCGCTCATCTCACTACGTGTCTCGCAAAATGATCCCTTGACCCCCGTTTTGATGGCCAGCACTTGTCCTCCAACGACAATATCTCCATCGACCGGCGTTGCCACACCGCCACCAGTGGTTGCATACAAAGTGTCAGCATCGTCCTCTCGCCTTCCAAACTTCGCAGATGTCGGTTCTGCAATCGTCGTCGAGTTCAGATTGCCAGCAATGGTTTGAATCTTGCCTTGGGCATCTACCTCGTCGATTGTGTTGGCTCCGCCAGTCGCTATCAGAATGTTGCCCTTACAGTCGAACGTAAAGTCATCCCACTGCACAGTAGTGGTTGTTGTTTGGGCAATCACCTCGAAATCGTCTCCAGCCTCACCGGTATCTGCATCGAGTGTCACCGTGACGAGCGTGCCCTGGCCTGCGTTGTCGAAATACAAGATGCCATCTCGAACCTGGACGCCGTCTGTGCCTGCTGTGCCAAATGCGTACAGCGAGCCTGGAGCAGTGTAGGTATTGTTAATCAAAACGGCATAACTTCCCGTATCGGGATCCATGCTGTAGATGGTGCCCGCTTTCACATCGCCAATGACCAGGAGCTCCTGTCCGCCAGCTGTTACGAAGAAAGAGAGCCCGTTCAAGAAAGTCGCCTCTGGGACATCTGCAATCTTGGTCACCCTAGGTGGCTTGGAAGCCATGGTGTCGTTGGAAGTGATGTTGACACCACCCAAATCAACATTCCAGACCGCCCATGTCCCAGCACCAGAGTCACCCGTGGCCAACGAAAAGTTGCCCGTGAGCACTGCAAAGACATCTGGTCGGTACTCGACGATCCCACTGAGGCCGAGGGTCTCTGGGAACTCGCACAGGACAAAGATATGGCCTGGTAAGTATGGCTCGACGAGAAAGAGTCGCGGGTACGAGAGCGTGTGGACAAGGACCTGTCCGTTGGACCGCACGGCCAGGTTCTCGACATATGTGTCCACGGGGAACTCGTAGAGGGTATCGACGGGATCCAGAGGGGGTGATGCACGCGGCCGTGCTGCTGCTGCTGCTACTACAGCAGTGTAAGCTGAGAGGACAGCTAGAGTAGATATAGCGCTCGCCTTCATTGTCTGTGTCTGAGGTTTGGACGAATGCACTAGGTGTAGTCCTGGGGCTTGAGGGATGACGGCTTGACTGGCACAGTGGTGCGAGCTCATATTTATACTTCACCTCCATACCGTGTTACTGTCACTAGAGCATTGCCTCACTTGTGATCTTTAAAGCAGACACCAAGGCACAATTGAAGCCGTCCCATGCTCCTCGGTCTACACCACTCTGTTCCCCGAAAGCAATACTGTAACCCCCGAAATGATCTACAACAATCAGAGTATTGGTTTGGCGAGCACACTCATCGGCGAAACAAGCTGAACCGTGATCATACCCATGCTACGGTGCAGATATGGTAAACAGAATCCCAAAAAGCGGACATTACAAAAGCCTTATCGCCGAAAGGACAATAGAGTGACACCAAAAGTCACGCCGCTCGGTGGACAACTGGAGAGGAGAGGAGAGGAACGATAATGCCACTACCACGGGGCTGACGTGAGAATTGCTTCCAAGTAATGGAGTTGTGGTACAGCTGGTTTAGGCGCAGAATCACTTTGGTTTTACGATGGGTGAAAGGGATTTCGTTGGATGTTGTCCATGGATCAACTGTTATTGAAGAATTGTTTCTACTGTATATCATTTGTGGATAGTGTGCCAAGTCGTGTAACTACATAGTTGGTATGTTTTGAGTAGGCGTTATTCTTGATATGGTTATGTTTTCGTGCTGCTCCTAAAATATATATATATATATATATATATATCCAAAAAAAGGAGAAAAAAGGAAAAAAGGCCAACAAGTCATTTGACACCTTTCAACCCAGGAGTAAGTAGTGTACCCGACTTGTATGTTTTCATTGCCCATCTTTGCGAACTCACATGCACAATCAGGACATAGCCAGAGTCCAGCCGATGGGCTCGGAGCTTGCACAGTCCATCTGATGCAGCTCATCTCGACGCAATCAGCTGAACAGAATGTGCAAAGCAGAGAAAATCAAGCCTTGAGGAGTACTAGTAGCATCTTGCCGGCATCAACGTTATGATATCGGTATGTGTACATAAATAAGTGTATAGATCGTAATCACTTCAGCCCCGACTATGCAACATCATCTCCAGCAAATTGCATATTCCGCCATCTTGCTGGATACGCAGGAGGATACTTCCGTGTGGCTGCATATGGATTGCGGTGGCCCAGGCTGGAGCGATGGGAGTATGGACCAGTCCGCCGCGATCAAAAGGGATAAAGGAATTGCTGTTGATTCGATTCTTCCAATGTTTGGATCTAGCGCTCCGGCACGATCATCAAAGCAAGCCCAAGATATATCTCACCGTCTTCATCACCACATCCGCAACAACGATAGAGAACCGCACCGTCTGCTCTGCCTTGCGACTGCACCATCCTGGAATCTCGGCCCAGCTAGTTCTCACTGCCCAGCAACAGTCCCGGCTTTTTCTAGGAAGAAAACTCCCCAACCTTGCTAGACCACCGCCTTCCAATAGGCGCGCTTCTAAAGTCAAAAGTACTTTAAACCTACAGTGCTACTACTGCAGCATACAGACATTACTACAAAAGGAGTAGACTCATGGCCAAAGCATTCTTTATTTCTTCTAGGCAGTAGCATTGTTGAGGTAAAAGAAGGAGAAGAAAAAAAGGAAAAAAAACATACGCTTTCCAAGCCAGGACGAATCCGTTCCCCCGGAAACTAGTGGTCCGCCTGAGCTATACCAAATTTAGAATACCTGGACCATGCTTAGGTTTACAAGACGACGCCGCCCAAGAGTTTGTAGCAACCAGAAAGAGGCCAGGACCAAAATAAAAGGGAAGAAAAGTACCGAGGGAAGCAGAGAAAAACAGATTTTCACATGTGCAATGAGGGGCCCAGAGCAGCCAGGTCCCTGCGCATTGACGCCACTGTACTGTAATTCTGTAGACATGGTCTTTTTGAGCGTTGAGTCTAAATAATTATCCACCAAGAGTTTTCATGTGCCGCAACAGTAGGTACTTGGCAACGGGGTTGATGTGTGGGTTGCCTCTTTTGGTACTCCCGTTTTAAGAGTAGTAGTAGTAGTAATCGTGGTAATAGTAGTAGTAGTAATAGTGGGAATAGTAGTAGCAGCCCTGAGAAAAGGGCTCCATATCGCCAAGAGTGACTGAACCAAGCACTTGCTGCACTTGGTAAATGATACTCGTAAATAGGCCACTCGAGTCCCACAGGGTTTTCAGATACTGGTTAACGAACAACTACCACAAGTACACAGTCCTAGACTGGACCTCGTGTCTTGTGGTCCCACGATATATACATATGATGATCGTTTGACCCAAATAAGGGGGGACTTGTTCGCATAGAGAGAGGTTCAGGAAAAGGAACAAGAACATAGACCCATTTTCCGACCCCTAAAGATTGCTCGATTCGGGAGCGTGTGCACAGCCTCACTGACAGCCCAGCTGAGAGTTCGTAGCACGACGTCGGGCCCGTACAGGGAAACGGAAACCATTGGACCGTCTCGTGGCTTTTGCTTCAAAGCTTGTCTGGTTCATTGCGGTATGTGATGTGATGGACAGTGTATTTGGTACATCCTTTGACCATCATTTCCTCTGTCTCTTCTCTGTCTCTCTCTCTCTCTCTCTCTCTCTCTCTCTCTCTCTCTCTCTCTCTCCACACATACCTCTGGCCAGGAAATGGCGAGCAGCAGGAGAAAAGTGGAGAGTCCAGCCAGGCGAGACCTCGGGATGAACAATTCTTGTCGTTGCAATTGACTTTTGACCGTTACATTTATTCGTCTGTCTGCATACGACAACAGGAAGCTCGAAGTGGTTTGGCTCGCGGTCCAAGAGGGGGCCCGTTCGCAGCGCCAAAGAGGTCTCTCAGCCGCATCGATCTTTTTTGTCGTGTTCCTTGTCCCGTTTGTATGCAAACTCGACCCCTATGCAACATGGCTTTCCTGGGCTGACGTCGGGCTGAAGTCGTGCTCAAGTCACGGAGGAGACAGAGTTGGCTACTTCACCACACAGCGTGAGCGTGTTAGCAACGCGCGACTGGGGTCTATTTTTGGGCAAACCTGACAATGCTGCTAACGACAATGTGAAGAATGGCGATTGTCCCAGGAGGCTGTTACGCGGGACTGCAGTAGTGCATGCATGCATTTGGACCGATCGAAATGCCCGAGGATCCAGGGGCAGCAAAGGACAACAAGCCGTGTCGTGAAGTGATGCGCTCTTTTGTTTTTCTCTTTTCTCCCATCCTTGGCCGTCATCTATTGGCTTCGGCTGCTGCTCACACGAGCACTATGCCATGCGGGCTGTCGTTAGTGTGCTGGCCGACTCTGGTCGTTTATAGGAAATGTTTCGAAAGAAGAGTAAGCATTGCATATCGTGTCGAGTGTGAAGTAAGGGAAACCCGAATCGAAACAAGACTCTGGAGTCATGGGGCAACGGGGGCAATGGGGCAATGGGGCCATGGGGCAATGGGGCCCCCTCTGCTGCAGTGGTTAGTGGTTAGCGGCGGGCAGGCCAGGGCAGGCCTAGACGCGGCCTTGGCAGAAGCCCTGGGGCGCCTCTTGGGCTCCATTGCTCCACTAGGCGAGGTACGTTTTTAGCGGGCTGGCTTCGGTCGACCAGAGGCGCAGCAGTCATCGTCCCCATGCAGTCATTCTTATTGCCTGGCTCCAATCTCTCTCTGCTCTCCAAAGAACAAGAACCCAGCTCTCGACTCTTTTTCTGGTGCCGTTCGATTCCCACAATCTCCGTCTTTCGTCCAAGCTCCCTCTGCGCTCGCTCGCCAATCCGGTACATAACAGGCCCGCCTTGTCCCGATTGTTCGTCCGCACCTCTTCTCGCTTCCGTTATCGATCGCCTCGACTATCGTTCTGCGCCATCGCGAATCCAGCCACCACCACCACCATCTTCTCGACCTCCACCACGCTCCTTCAGCCAGAGGGTGCAGCCAGAGGGCGCAGCCACACAGCCAACGACGCGCAAGACCAAGACGCCAACGTCCTCCTCCACCTGTGCAACGCCAGCGAAGCTCGTAGCACCCAGCCATCCGAGCCACCAACCGGCGCCCCCACGCCCACTCGAGCCTTCTCCTTCGCCCTCCCGGCTTCTGATCAGCAGCAGCCCGCGCAGCAAAGCTACCACGTTCCGAAGCCAGGCCTGTGAAAGAGAAAGAAGCCCCTCAACATCTCCACGGGCCAGCCAGACATCCACTCTCGCGACACGGCACGCCCGGCCACGGCCCCAAATCGCTCCAAGGGCACCGACCCTCCCGAGACCCTCCCGTCCCACTGTCGACCATGGCAAACAACACGAATTCCCAAAATGTCATCCGCAGGTCCGCGCTTACTCTTGCTCCTCGTCTTGTCTTTCCCGCAGCCGCTTTGCTGGCTCAACCACTTCTCTTCGAGACGGTCCCAAGCCCATGATCATCCACTTGGCCAGCCCCAGAGCAAATCTACAATGGCCGCAACACAAGTTACAAAGCACACCCAAGAAGAAGAGAGGTCTTGCGACTAACACTAGGACTGTCCCTACAGGAAACTAGTGATCATTGGTGATGGAGCCTGCGGCAAGACCAGTCTGCTCAGTGTCTTTACGTTGGGGTACTTTCCTACAGCAAGTCATCCCAGGCTCTTTTGCGCATTTCCCGTTATTCTCTTTCTCTTGTATTTAATTGCCGGCATGGGTGCCGCCATCTCTTCCTTGCTACCATATTCACATGCTAACTCGCGATGCTCCGCAGCACTACGTAAGTCAGGCGCCACTTGAGACCCTTTCGCTACCCCTGAAATTCTACCGATCTATCCGTTCTTCTGGGGCCGCGATATGCATCAGCAATGCGAAAAAGAGATGGCGAACACGCGGCCTTGTTTTAGTGGGTTTGATGCCACCTCACCTTGCGTGGGAGCGGGCCAAAGAGATGCCGAGCAAACACATACGAGGCAGACAAAACCCAAAACAACAGGACAGGAAAGGCGCATGATATATATATATATATATATACATACATGTATGTGTATCGGACTCTTCTTCTAACATGATGGGTCGTGCACGCAGATACCCACTGTTTTCGAAAACTACGTCACCGACTGCAGAGTAGACGGCAAGTCAGTGCAGCTGGCGCTTTGGGATACAGCAGGACAGGAGGACTACGAACGGTTGCGCCCCCTGGCATACTCCAAAGCACATGTCATTCTGATAGGCTTCTCGGTCGACACGCCGGACTCATTGGACAATGTCAAGCACAAGGTGAGTTTGTGTGGTTTTACGCTCTGGCTTTACTTGGTTTTGTTCTTGTTTCTGGTCTTTTGGGGCCTTCAATCAGCTCGAGAAACTGTAAGGGGAGAGAAGAATGTTTTTTTTTTATATAAAAAAGGAGCTTCGTGTCTCAAATTGGTACAACGTGGCAATCACCGTAGCACGCGTTGATACCGAGCGCTCTTATCCTGTCTGCTTTTCCTTGTTTCTGGCCGAATCAACTTGGAACAACCTTTTACTGACAGGGAGAGAAAAAAATCAACAGTGGATCGAAGAAGCAACAGAAAAATGCCCCGGTGTGCCCATCATTCTGGTCGGCCTCAAGAAGGACCTGCGCGAGGACCCAGTAGCCATCGAAGAGATGCGCAAGAAGTCGCTGCGCTTCGTGACAGAACACGACGGTGAAGCTGTCGCGCGGGAAGTGGGAGCGCGCAAGTACCTCGAGTGCTCCAGTTTGAGCGGCGAGGGCGTGGATGATGTGTTTGAGGCTGCCACGCGCGCGGCTCTGTTGACGTTTGAAAAGGGCGAAGGCGGCGGTTGTTGTGTGATTCTGTGAGTGGAGGCGCCAAGGAAATGACAAATGACATTTGCAGCCTCGATCCCGGTGATTTTGCTGCAACAGGTTTCTTTCGGGAGTGAAACGGAAACGCACACACAAGAGTTATCGGATGCATGGATGCTGTATGGCGCTGTTCTGTTCTTGGTGGCTATCAGCACACCAAGGACGGCAATACTTTGGGAATGTTGTCAATCTTGACGGGGTCAAGTTGTCGATATTATCATGATGTTCTTGAATCTGTTCAGTCCAATTGGTCACAGCAGAGATGGATGAAAGATGGAAGACTGTTCCAGGGTACAAATTTCGTGTTCAACAGCGAGCCCTCAACGTCACAAGGACAACTCAATGCGAACACGGGTTGTACGTGCGAGACCCAGAAGCCACAAACGCACCTTCGAGGCCATACAACAGCCTTGCCTTAATACCATACTGGGAAGTGGAAGAGACAGCTGCGGAAAATCATGCGAACTTGGAGGATGCCAGCGTGTCTATGCTGATACTCGGAAAAGCCGTGTGGGTCTGGGTGTGTGAAAGAAAAACAAGAGGAACGATAGATTGAGTTGGAACAGCGGATGTCATTGTATTATTGTTGTTAAAGGGAGATGACAAGAGGAAAGGAGCGAGGAGAACAAGAACTATTCTTGAGCACTTTTGGGCGGCGTGTTATGTCTTTACCAAGAAAGTCCTTTTTTTTCTCTTGTTTTTTCTTGGGTCTTTAGCAGCGTAGCATTGGTTTTTTTTTTTTTGGTTTTTGTTTTTGTTGGTTTTGGTTTTGGCCCAATAATTAACGGCATCTTAATACTCCCTCAAAATCTGGATTCCAAGATAACTTGCTTGGACGGTTGTGTTTGAAGAATGGTGTATATGTGACCCTTTCGTTATCTAGTGCGCCTAGCTGCCGCAACGTACTATAATATCGACAAGATCTGCCGCCACTTTGTCTCGTAGCTCCAAAGCAAAAACAGACCATCATTTCTGCTTCCCTTGGGATTTGATGACTCTTTGTTGCATTGACCACTACGCCCAATCCTCAGAGTCGCTTCCACTCGTGGTTCCAAGGCCTCTCGCCAGGCGTCTCGACCAAGGGGCGCGCATACTCAATTGGCACCGCATTGGGCCCCCACACACCCACCTTCATCATAGCCTTGCGATACAGCCAGCCCGTAGGCCTCGTACCAGGGCCGTCCAAATTCCGCAACTTCTCGCATGCCTCGGCCATGCTGGCATTCATGCGCATCAGCTCGCGCTCGCGCTCGGCCTCGCGCTGGTTGCGGAACAGCTGCCACGCGCGGTGGATGGTCCAGTGGCGGAGGTGGCGCTGGCGAGCCATGCGCAAGGGAGGAGGCGTCTGCGATGGCGAGTAGAGGAACTTCATCATGCCGCTGACTTTGGGGTTGAGCTTTTGCGTGGCTTGGGCGCGACGCTTGCGGGCTTCGGCGCGCTTGGCGCGGGCGTCGACGGGCTTCGCAGGGGCTTTGCCGCCTGCTTTTGGGGGCCCGCGCTTGGCGTCCCGAGCGAGGAGGGGGGTCGTGGTTGTCATGACGGTGCGGATTGTGGTGGTGGCGGTGGTGGTGGATGTTGTTGGGCGGAGCTTGCTGACGAGGGAGGAAGTGGTCGTAGTCGCCGTGGAGGGCGTGCTCAGCGACAGCGACGAGAAGAGGCTGCGCATGGTCAACAAGGCGGACGACATTTTTGACGGTGAGACTTTGGTGTAGGGTGTCAGGTGGGAGGACGTGTCGAGGTGTGCTGCGGCTGTCTGATTGAGAGAGTTTGTGTCAAGGAACAGCAGTGAGTGGCGCTGTGCTTTCAGGTCTCGTGAGGGTTGAAAAGCAAGAGTTACAAGCAGCTCGTTTGCAGGTCAGGTGTTTATCAAGACGGCCGTTCTTGTGTCTCGTTTTTTCTCTTCCAAGAACCAATCAACCTCCTTCAGCGACGCGTTCGAGCCCAGAAATTCGGAATCAAGTCTCCGAGTGACGCCTCCTTGCTTTCCTTTGCTCTGCCGGGCGCAAGTGAGCGGCTCTGCAACGCTTGTCGTCGTCGTTGTCGTCGTCGAAGAAGAACAGGGCAGCTGTCGGCGAGCTTGGATGGCCTTCAATCAAGAAGCCTCGTGGCGACAGCGGTCACTGTGGCGGTGGTGATGGTGGTGGTGGTAGTGGTTGAGGACACAGAGCGGGGTGGTGAGTGATGGTTTGCGTCGTTGACAGGTCGGTCAGGTGGTTGCCGTCCCAGGCTGGCGGAAAAGCTTCCCAAAATTCTGTTTCGCGGCCGGCGCCGCGGTCGGGTCAGAGAGGCGATTAGCTAAGCCACGCTGCATAGTGGGGCTCCTGGCAGGCTGTACATTGGTAGCTACACATTGAGGTACTTAGGTACACGTCAAGGTACCTGGATACTTGTATTCTCCGGCCCGGGCTCCGCTGGGAACGGGACAGGGCCGCGGGCGGTTACTGAGACACCAACGCAGATCAAACTTGTTGGAGGCCAAAAAGTTCACGCTTACAAGCACAAAAGACCTCGAAGTCAACTGAAGAGCTGTGACAACAGATCTGTCGGATTCGCACAAGTCCTTGGGTAAGAACATAACCAGCATCTCTACACATAGGGAGTCAGGTTTGTATGTATATTGATTCAAAAAACTCCCCATCACGTAGATATTCACGGAAATAAAGGGAGAAGAAACAACATGGCATGTATCAAATTGGATTCAGCAAGGCCTCTTACCATGCTGCAACCAAATTATCCCCCAGTGCGATCCTAGTCAAAATCAAAGAACTCCAATACATTGACGTACGGCACTGAATATTTCTGCAGCGTTGGTGTGACATTTCGTAGACGATATCAGGGAGACGACTTCACGATCATGCTACTTTTCTTCAATCTAGCACAACCATCACAGATAATTTGACAACCACTCAAGAACTTGAACGCTCACAAGGAATTCAATAAAAGTACAACAAGCTAGTAATAAGTAAAAAACAAATAAAAAACACATATACTTCATAATCATGAAACCCCATGCTTGATACAACAGTTTGTTGAGACAACCCAAAAAAAAAGGGGGAAAGTCCAGGTCTTCCCACGAAGACTCCGTCTCCCCAAGACCGCCCATAAGTTTTTGCTTTTTCTCTCCTCCCATCCCTCTCGAGATTTCCAAAGGTTCAATTCCAATTCCAATCCGTTTGATTAATGTTGGTATCATTCCATCATGAGAAGAAGAGTGTGTGGGGGAAGAAAGGGAGGCGGGTTGTCGTTCATATCGGTGTCACATAATTTTGTGGTTGTAATGTCGTGACAAAAATTAAAAAAAGGTTAAAGCTTGACAGAAGAGCTCAAATTTGAAGGGGGGCGCTCAACCTTTATTTCTTCTTCTTACCACCGCCCAGGATGGAGCCCAAGCCGAGGCCATCCAGCAGCTTGTTGAGACCCAAGGTACCCAACAGACCGTCGAGGATACCGCCCAGGCCGAGACCCTGCAGCAGACGGCCAACGATGCCCAGCACACCGGTCAGCAGCAGACCGACGGCGGCAATGATTTGGAAGAGGGGCTCGCCCAAGAGACCCCAGAGGGGGTTGAGCTCCTTCTTGGCGTGGGGCATGCCCTCGAGCTTGCGCTTGGCGCCCTCGATGGTCTCGTTGACGTGTTCAGTAAGCTAGAAAAAAAGACGAGTTAGTATGATGGAAGCACCAAAAATAGAAATTAAGAGGACAACATACCTCCTTGATAATTTCAGCCAAGTGAAACTCCTCAGGCGAAGCCTCGCGAGTACCAGACTTGTGCTTGGCGTTGGCCTGGATGCGGCCGTCAGGGTCCAGACCGCGAATGACACCGTGTGCCTCGCGCAGGATGTTGCCGCCCTCCTCAATCAGCGGGCGCACCTCCTTGACAAGCGCCTCCTCGTCGCGTTCGTCCTCGGGCTTGCTCTCCTCGGCCTGGATGCGGGTGGTGATCATCTTGCAGATGGGCTTGATCTTGTCGAGGCACTGCTCCAGGGCCATGGACATTTGGATGGCCAGCTTCTTGTCCTGCTCCTTTTGCTCGCGCTCGGCCTTGGCCTCCTCGGACTCCTCCTCGACGGCCTCAGGTTCCTCCTCCTTGATGTCGGAGAGCAGGTTGACATGGCCGACCGTCATGCCCTTGGAGTTGACGACATCGCCGTCATCGTCAATCTCTTTGCCGGCGCAGATGTGAGGGTCGCCGCTGGTCAACTTGGCAATGACGTTGCCGTTCTTGTCGACAACGTTGCCCTCGTTGTTGACAACGAGGCCAGCCAGAGGTCCCTTCTCCTTCACAACCTCCTCCTCGGGCTCGGGCTCCCAGCGCTCGGCGTGGCCGAGCACGTTGCCGTTGCGATCGAGAATGTCACCATCCTCGTCGACGGAGCGGCCAGCGAGAACCTTGGGGTCGCCCTTGACCAAGCGACCGACAATGTCGCCGCTGGGAGTGACGACAGTGCCGTCCTTGGCAACCGTCAGGCCAGAGAGCTCGGCAAAGGGACCTTCCTTGGAACCCTCGCGCTCACCCTCGGTGACGAGCTCAGCGTGGCCAATCACATCGCCCGACTCGCTGACAATCTCACCGTTCTTGTTGCACATGCGGCCAATCAGGTTTGGCAGGTTGCCGTCAATGACACGGCCAAAGATGACACCGTTGCTGTCCACGACGTTGCCAGCCTTGTTGACACGCTTGCCAGCCAGGGCAGACATGTCGATGGGGGCCTCCTCTTCAGGGGCCTCCTCCTCGGGCTCCTCGTAGCGCTCGGCCTTGCCAATGACATTGCCGTATCTGTCGAGAATCTCACCGTCGGGGTCGACCGTCTTGCCCTGCAGTGCCTTGATGTCTCCCTCAATGACCTTGCCGACAGTCTGGCCCTCCCACGTGACCCAGCCCTTGGCGTCGACGACGTTGCCCTCAAACGACTCAAAGGGCTTGGCTCCGAGCATTTCCTGTAGCTCGTTGTCGGGAATGGGCTCGGCGCGGCCAATTTCCTTGCCGCTGTCGTTCCAGAGATAACCGTTCTCGTCACACTTGCGGCCGATCAGGTGAGTGGTGATGCCAGACACAATGCGACCAATGGCCTGGCCCTTGTCGTTGACGACATAGCCCAACTTGTTGACCTTGGCGCCCTTGAGGATCGAGTAGTCGATCTCGGCCTCCTCGGCAGTCGTGTTGGTCTCGTAGCCAGTGGCAGAGGTCAGCACAGTCTGTTGGTCGTCGCCAACAGGGCCCTGCTGGCCCTCAACACCCTCGGGGTATTGTTGTTGGTCTTGCTGCTGCTGCTGCTGCTCGCCTTCGACGCCTTCGACGCCTTCGGCGCCCTCAGGCAGTTGCTGTTGCTCGCCCTCGGCAACGCCCTCGGGCAGCTGGTCACGCTCGCTCTCGGGGATCTGGCTGGTAGGAACCTCGGACTGAGTACCTTGGGCCTCAGTTTGACCCTCAGTAAATTGAGTCTGGCCCTCGGCAGCCTCCGTCTCACCCTCGGGAAGCTCAGTCTGGCCTTCGGTGTAGCCGGTCTGGCCCTCGGTGGGAGCCGCCTCGGTCTGGCCCTCTTCGGCGCGGGGAGTTTCCGCGTCTCCTTCTTGGTCTTCTTGGTCTAGGCGAAGGCGAGAGTTGTCAGCTGCATGGGTGATGGAATCGTCGGGCCGCAGCTCGTCACTGTCGGGAAGTCCCTCACCTTGGGTAAACCCTCCCTCTGTGAAGCCGCCGTGGGTCGGCTTGGCGGTGGTGTGGCCCCAGGTGGCAGTCTCGCTCTGCTGGTCATCCTCGGGCGTCTCGTCAGGCGTGTCCTCCTCCTCGGTGCTCGTCTTGGTCTCCTCGTCGTCCTGGACGCCAGAGGGCAGCGTCAGGTTCTCACCCGCGCCGCTCTGGCTCTGCTGCTTCAGCTCGCTCACCGAGTCGGGCAGCTCCGTGTTGCTGGCGTTGGTCTTTGTACCGCTGGCGCCACCAAGGGACGAGACGGCGTTCTTGGCGCCAGAGAAGAAGCTGCCAATGCCAGAGCGGGTCTGCGACTTGTCGGTGCGGTCGCCAGTCTGGGAAGCAGAGCGCTCCGTCTGGTCGCCTGTCTGGGAAGCCGAACGCTCAGAGCGGGCGCCAGTCTGAGAGCCAGAACGTTCAGAACGGCCCCCAGTCTGGGATGCCGAGCGCTCAGTGCGGTCAGCAACCTCGGACTGGTCGCCGGTCTGGGATTGGCGGGACTGGGACCGCTCCGTCTGGTTGCCAGCGTGCTCGCTGGGCTCGGTGAGGTCCTTGCCCTCATCCTCGGGCTCACCAGCACCGTCCTTGGTGGAGTGAGCCTTCTCCGTTACAGACTCGGCAGCCTCGTTGGCTTCATTGGCCTCAGATTGAACCGAAGGGTCCTTGCCGGTGCGGCTGAAGCTGCGGTTGGAGCCGGGGCCCTGGACAGACACAGGCTGGTCCTGCTCGTCCTCGTACTTGACCGACTTGTTGCCGCTGACAGACTCTGGGCCACGCATGGCCGAGGCGCGCGACTGCGTAGCCTGCGAGGCGGTGTCGTCCTTCAACCGGATGGGCGACGAAGACTGCTGTGCCTGCGATCCGCCGTGCTCCGACTGCTGCTCGCCGGACTCGTGAACCTGTGACTGAACGCCAGAGGCAGCTTCGGAAGCGCCCTGGGCCGAGTCACCGCCGGCGGGCTTGTTCTTGCCCCAAGGCCAGCCTCCAGGTGGGTTTGAATCGGCCATGTTGATGATAGCTATGGTGGATGTTCGTGAGTCGTCAGAGGATGAAAAAGAAAAAAAGGAGGAAGATGATGGATTCGAAAGATGAAATTGTGGCGCTGTAATGTCAAATCGCTAGTGGGTATAGCAAGTTTTTTGTGTGCAGGCGTTGTCTCTCAAAGAGAAATAGTGGTCTTGATTTGTAGGATTGGATGTTGTACTGTTGAGAGAAAAGATGTCATGAAGGAGGGTGAGTGCTAGGCTGGCACAGCGCAGAGGCAGCTTATATTCCATCACCTCGTCTGTGAATATGGACCCTGGACGTGTCATTGCGTCTGCTGCCCTCCGCCCATCTTCCCCCACAATATGATGCTCCCAGCCAAGCTGTTTGACGACGCCTCACCCAGTCACATCAAAGGCACGTCATCAAGCGGCTGGAGAGCAGAGAAAGCAACACCAACTTTACGTCACAAGCCACAGCGACGACCATCTCGATCGGCACGGGGGCCCAACACTTGGTCTGCGAAGTGACTGCTGCAGTGCGAGGGGGGGCCCAGACTTGGCGAGCGTGCAGATGGGCCAGGGCTCTTGATCCCCAGGATGACTTCATTGCAGGTGCGTGTATAGGGAAAATGAGAGCGCGGCAACGCGTGTGTATGGATGGAAATGGGCTGCCGCTGATACATAGTACTCTGTGTATGTAATGGTGTGCAGTGGCGCACCAGGGGGGGGGGCGTAGGACGAAGAACAGATTTCTCTGCACGGCTGTGACTCTCCCAGAGGAAGGGGGCGTGTCTGCAGTTGTTCGTCTCGGTCTGGGGTATTCTCTGCATCCAGGCCCAGACTTTGTTCACCTACCATACAGTACAATACAGTACGTTGAGGAACCCAGCGTTCGTATCATGGATAGTAGACACTTCTTCTGCCAGAGCGAGCAGGCAGAACAACGGGCACATGCTGCAGGGTGTAAGATGATTGGTCAATGGCCAGGTTAGGCGGAGCAGACGTGACAAGGTGGTATCGGCCGCCCGGACGAGGAGGGGCCAAACAGGTTATTGTCCAGGTGTGGCTTGGACGGCCTAGCCTGCTGTGGCGAAGGTTGACACAAGAATGAACTCAGTCGGGCCCTTGGCCCAGCCACTCAAGACGTTGGCCCGTCCACCTTGTTTGCAATCCCTCATGTCGATCCTGTGGTCCTTGTTGGATTCGCTGCGTGCCATGTTGCACTGATCGACGGCTCTGGCATGCATGCTTCTTTTGGCACTGTTGTTGAGGTGTGTGTAGGGAACACATCGACCTGGGAAAAACCAAGTATCTTGTCAGTACTGTCCTGCATGCAAGTACCTACTTTGAAATTGTTGGACCTATGTCTTCTTTGCACCTAATTGTACGTCATGCAGCCTCATCTGCCTTGGATCGCCCGGTCGACTTCTCGGATTTTGTATCGGCCCAGTCGTGTCCACGGTGGGGATCGAGTGGAAACCTGTTTCTGGAACGTGCTCTCTTTAACTTTTTTTCTTTTTTTTTTTCTTGGTGATACTGGGAATCGCTTTTCTGGCATCGCGTCTCATGCTGCCGCTCTGGTAATCATGGGCTTTCCCAAACAAGCCACAGTGACACCCTGATTATTCCCTCTCTTTTTCAGTGCCCTAGCTTCCTTCCGCTCGATAATACGTACATTGCATACTACATTACAGGGCCTAAATTCATCGTCTTCAGATTATCACACATGTGTACGTGCATGTCGATATTAGAGGAAAATTCCGACTGGTTTTCCCGGCCATCCACACCCAATCTCTCTTGTCGTCCTGCAGGCCCAGCATGATCTGAATCTTTTACTCAAATACGATCTTGGGTCGCCGTGCCTCGCCCGCACCGTTGAACACGGTGGGTATACGTATGGTGAGCTGGATGCCTTCTGTGGTCGACTTGACATCCATAAATATGTCGGATGGACTCAGTGCTGGATCCTCCTTTCGAAAGCTCTGTGCGTTCTGTTTTGGCCCCGATTCTGACGCCGACGCCGACGGCTTGCCTGTCCGTCCTTCATCTTGCTGAGATGCACCCCTGGAGCCTCCTTGGCTTTGCGAATGTGTCGAAGTGTCTGCCTTGTTGGCCTGGCCATCTTGCGCATACCGAGCAGCCTTTTTGCCAAAGCCCGAGAGGTTGTCATGAAAGGACCCGACATTGTTGCCTTCGGCATCAAGGATATTGCCAAAAGGGTCCACGCGCAAGCCGCCTGGACTTTTGCCGGCAGCAGCCATTGCCTTCATGACCTCTGACAAGTCCCACGTAGGTACTTCGGTCTGTGCCGACTTTGCCTGGCCATCTTCGCCCGTTCCAACAGCTGCTACATAACCCAACAATTCACCGTCGTCTCCGAGGACGTCGCCTCTGGCATTCGTAATGCTACGGCCCACCATGGACGGCAGGTCTCCTTCCACGCGTCCAAGTACGCTCCCGTCGTCGTCCACCACATCTCCATACTCGTCAATCTTTTTGCCGACGAGATGGCTCTTGGGGATCTCGTGCACTGGGATTTTCCTGCTAGGCGGGGCTGCGCGCGAGGGTGTGGTTCGCTCTCGGGAGGACGGAACCGGCGCTATGGAAGGTATGCTTGGTATTTTTGGAATTGGTGCAACGTATGCCGGACTATCACTGGGGGTCTTGCGCCTCAAATTGACCTTGGGATCTCTGACGCTGGGCTGCTCGTCACCGTCGTCGTCGTCTGGGAGCTCTTGGGCCTCAACATTGTCCTCGGCGTCATTTGCAAGTGGACGCTTTTGCTGTTGGTGGCGGCTCGACTGCGCATGGCCAGCATCGCTGCCGTCGTCACTCTCGGCCTCGGACAGGGCCGTTTTGTAGCCGACGTCTGCGTCCGAGGCTGGTTCGACGGGTGGCATGACGGATCCGCGCAGAGTGTCCTGGTGAGAAGCTTCGGTATCAGGCATAGATTACTGCACAGACTGGCGAGCGCGTTGATGCTTTTGATGCAGCCGAACAAGCTCAAACAGCGAAGGCGGGGATTTGTGGATGCTTTTTTTTTGTGGCTATGTGTGCAAGATTGTATAGTGCAGTGTCCCGAGTGTGGCGACCAGGCTTGAGGCTGGCGCGTGTGCTGGCGCGGCGCAACTCGATACTGGCGGGTCAAGACGCGTCTGGCGGTTGAAGAGGAGGCGTAACCACTACCGGTACGTCACTTGGCAAGGCAGCGTGTATCCAAGTACTGTCGGTATCGTGCTGAGAGGTACTCTGGTACGCGTGAAGGTACTGCAAGATGAAGGAAGTGGGCAAAAGTCGAGGTCCAGGATGCAGGATGCAAGACGCCTGTGGCCGCTCCGAAGCAAAACGCACAGAGAGCTCCCTGAAACCGAGTTGGAAAAGCTGTCAGATGACATCACCCGGGATTTTCTGCTGCCAGAGCAGCATCTTGGGGCTTCGAACAGCGTCTGAGGCTTGGGAAACCTGCTTTGGACCCACCAGAGAGCCCGCCTTCTTGCAGGACGCGGCCAATAGGCTGTGCCGACCCTGGCGCGTTGCTCGGGGTTGCAGCTGGCGCTGCGCAACAAGTTGGGGCTGACGCAAGACGACGAGCGGTATGGACGCTCATGCTGCTGTCCTGGCAAGCTAGGACAGGCTAGCAGGCATGACGAGACGACGGCAAGCGGGCAGCTTGGTGTCAGACTCGTCGAGGGCTCTTTTCTGACGGCTGTCACGGCAGCCATGCAAACGGGTTGTTCCCAGCAAAAACGGGCCTTTCAGACGTGGCTGGGCTAGTAGGCTGGCTGGCTGGTAGCGGGCATGCTGAGCCACTTGGTCGATGGCGTTTGCTTCGGTGTCTTTGTGCTTTCGTCTTGTGCTTTAGAGTTCACCAACCGCGTGGCCCATGCTTTGGGTCCAGACTCGAGGACACATCTGGACCCAGGCCGCGGTTATCGCTTCGTTTCAGATCGTGGCCATGGGTGGCACTGTCACGCATCGCAATGCAACGTGGACGACAGCTGGCTGGGCGGACAGCTCACAGCTACAGCGGGCCTGCCGCTGTGGCATCGAGGAGGAGTGGAGAGGGGGTGGACGGTGACGCGCGCTGGGCTGGGTGGTTGGTCTTGTCGACATGGTGACGAGAGGGAAGACTTCTTTTTTCCCCCTTTGGCTGCGGGGCCAGCTGAGCCGGGCCAACAGCTGGGCCACCAAGCTGGGCGACAGGGCTTTCAGGGCTGCTGGGCTGCTGAAGCAGAGGTTTGGGAAGGAGGCAGAGCGGCACCCGGGCCAGTCGGTGGGGCCGCTTCGTCCAATCCATGCACGCCATTGCCCCGTGCCGTTCCCACAGAAAAGTGCGGATGCAAGTACCCAGGTACCGATTCCGTGAGTCGATGGATGGATGGATGCAAGTCATTCACTTCTTGAAGATCAAAACGGCCATGGTTGACGACTGCACATCATAAGACCAGAACTGGTTCCTGTGCGCAATCATGAATCGCATTGTTGTTGTTCACGATTGGGCTGTGGTGCATAGTAAGACAGGACGTACTGGGAAACGTACGAAACGTACCCAGCATGTACTAGAGTACTTGCAGTCCTTTGAAGCACGTGCAACAGCAGGGAAGCCGCTGTACTGGATGCTATGTACACGACGCGGTATGTATGCAGGCTGAGAGAGATAGATATTGCCCGCCTTGCTTGTCAACGACCACGATATTGCAAAGCAGTCCAGTCCAGTCCAAGTGATTGATCAATCGAGACAATACTGTTGTGCAACGAATGGAAACGCCACTTACTCGACCATTTCAGAGTCTCGGCAAAGATTCCCCAAACTTGGGAATATCGTTTCTTCTTCGTACTGCGGCCTGGTGCAGTCAGTCAATGGTTTTCATATGTACATATATGTACATATACACATGTATGTATACGTATATACGTATATCCTAATATAGTGCGAGCCCTCCAAGCCCCAGCAGAACCAAGGAAGAAACGAAGAAATTGGACGTTTTGTAGATTCATCAGAACCTCCAGGGCCAACTCGGCAGCTTGTAACCCTCGCTGCCTTGATTTCTCTCAAGCCGTTGCTTGCTCGAAAAGCGGTTCGTGGCAGTTGTGGACCAAATCCACTTAGACCGTGCAAGTCAGTGACGGAGGCTAGTAACGAAATTATCACTAGTAACTACTTTATATAGTAGAGCATTGAGACAAGTCCGTTCATCCCCGCGAACCCACAACATCCCGCAAGCCACGAGCCGCGGGAGCATGGGGGAACTGGTCTTGGTCCTTGGAAAAAAATATCAAGAAACAAAAAACCTCCCGCCCCAAAAAAAAGCAAGCTGGGACATTCCCTGCATATCCGACAGAGAACGGGACATGCAAAACCCACGCGTCTTTTCGCCTCAATGTACTGATTCCGTTGTGAGATCCGGGACAAGAAAGGAACGGCGAAACAAGATGGAGGGATATTCCATTGAGAAATGAGACGAGGCGTGGATGGCATCGATGGTGCTTGTTGAGTGCTGATTGTGGTAACGATACTCTCAACTGATGCTGTCAAATCATGGCTTTGTCGTGTAAAAGTACTCGGGTCGGCTGGATAGATTCTTCCCCAATACGAGTCCAGCACAAGACCTTTGTTTTCTTCTTCATCTTTGTGCGTTCTTCCTGCATGTCTTTCAATGTTCCTCCGCGGGTCCATGCCTACATTGATCTTCCTCCGCATCCGCAAGGGAGGAAAAAGAACGGTTGCACCAAGGAACTCCTCGTCCCGACCACTGGAGAAGGCCTCGTGCGTTTCCGAGCACTTTGATGTTTTCGTGAGTGTGTCGTATCCCATAGCATCAATTGTCACATCAACTGGCTGGTTACATTACATACATACATATCTACATACGTACGCCCTCCAAACGTTGCAGCGGCTCTGTTTCTCGTGCTGCGTTGGACATTGTCCCACTGCCCTGTACTACCGGGCTCAAATATCGTCAAAGTGCACTTCTATAAGAAAATTCACGCGTCATAAAAAGGAAAGAAGGAAAAGAAGGAGCCGACTTGGACTTTCACCAGTCCTGTGAGGGTGTGTAGCTAGCTTTGCCAGTCATGTCAAACAACACGAGCAGGGAAGCATAAAAAGCGAGAAAAAGAGAGACAACAAAGGGGAAGGAAAATAAAATTAAATAGGGCAACGTGTTGCTTCTCCGCGGCGGCGGCTGTTAGACCCAAAGTCTGAATGCAATTCCATCCCGACTAAAATATTATCAGGGGCATCGTAATTAGTGCGGCAACATCATCTTTTGACGCCACACCCATGATGTGAGTGAGGAGGGCCTCGGGGGGACAAATGAACGGATCCAATGGGGGCTTTAGCTCCGGGAGTTATGTTCACTGTTGGTTTGGTATCGAGCCTTTCCCGGCTGTAGAATATTCCAATGACATTTGCAACCAAAACCCCCAATAAGAACACATCTTCACATACGAGCAAGCACTTGAAACATCATCATCAAAGAAACAAGACTCGTAACAAAAGTATATGAATTACATTTGGTAGAATATCTCCATAACAGGTCGTAGAGTCATCCCCGAAAAAAAACAGCCTTTAATGCAAAATAACAAAATAAGAGAAAAAGAACCAATCCTTAATCCTCTCCAGGTCGAACGTTCGTTCAAAATGGCTCTCTGAGCGCAAGCCCTCCGTAAAACACCGCTGTAAAAAAAAAAAAAAAAAAGGAGGGA
>KZ678572.1:0-53067 GCA_003019895.1 Coniella lustricola | reverse complement strand
CCCCAAAACGTATCCGCCAGACCCCGTGACATGAATGTCCTGTGAAGCTGCGAGCAATCCTGGCTCCTCGGCTTAGCGAAAGGGGGCTAGTACTCCAGTAATCAACGCCGTCTCTCTCTCTCACACACTCTCTCTCTCTGTCTCTCGCATATAATCATGGTCGGTCGGTTGGCGCTACGCACGCAAGGCGCCAAAAAGCATCCGCTCCCTCGGGACGCTACTTGGGACACCAGAGAGCCAAGAAGTCCCAAAGTCTTCGGAAGTCTAAGTCCCACTCACGAGCTGTCCCGAGGGATTGGATGCGCCGTGTCGCAGGACTAGGACTGGAGCAAGATTGGGTTGAAGACAACGAGCCACGACGACGATAGTCATGGCTCATCGAGCAATATGTACTTGGGAAACTCAACAATGCCATGAGAATGCACTGGTGATTGCTTACTGGTGAACCTCTGTTGCTAGCCAAAGTCGAGGGCCTACTATGTATTCAACCGCATCTAAACCATCCGTTTCACATCTACTTGTAAGACGCAAGGACTGCAGCCATGTACAGAAACGAACACGAAGCCCAGTCATCATATCACACAAACAGCCTGCAAAACCCTCAGACCTCAGACCTCAGCTACAAGCCTGCCCGTTACACTTATACCTCGTCTCTGCCTTGCTGCTCACTGCCTTGTTCAGCCTTGAACCGTCGAGAGCCCAGCCGGATATCGTCCTTTTTCTCCGCGACAATCCTCCACGTTTTGCCCGGCTTCCAAGGCCTGCTCTCTGGCCTCGTCAAGCAGAAAGGCGGTAAGTCAGTCCTGACCTTTCTGCACTCCGTCCCAGGACAGTGCTGGGCACAGGGACTCGCCAGAAGAATCAAAACGAAGAGGGGCCAGCATACGAGACAAGAGGGAAAGCATCGCACAGATCAAACAATGGCTCCGTTGAGATGGACCCGCCCCGAGGCGCGTTTTCATGCACTGTATTGACCTACCTTGTACAAGGGACTTGATGACAGTACTCCGTACCTTTGAGCTGGACATGACACTGTCCGGGCTGATGCAATTTATTACCCTTTCCATACACATATACACTTACTCATCAGCATGTAGTGCGGTGGTATTCACTCAAAAACCAGAGTCGAGACCAACATTGAATGCAGTAAGACTTTAGCACCTTGATCCAGGCGAAAACCAAAATAAGCAAGTCCATTTTCTATAGTGCCATGACTATACGTTCACCGAGTAAATTTCTTTCGTGCCACGTGCAGCAAGACCCTTCTCCATCCCGCTTTGACACCTCGGGCATCCACAAGAAGAATGAGGCTCTACTGGAAGAGCAGATATGCCAGTGATGGGTACTGTGCTTCAAATGCTGTTTTTGCTGGCCTTTCTGCCCGCCTTGCTTTACCGACGGCGGTCTCAGAGAGTCTTTTCCTACGCGGAAGAGAGGCCAAAGAGTGAAACACAATCATGCCATGATGATTCACAACAAAAAGATCAGTCGAGCGGTGAGCAGGCAAAGCCGCATGGATGTATGTATGCTCGCCTCTGGTCTCAATCGCCTTTCTTTTTTTCTTTTTTTTTTTGCCCCTTCTCTTTTTTGGGGAGTGGGACTTTTTCCCAAGATCGTCTGCAGGAAACCCAAAACGGACAGTGATGAACTCTGAGAGAAGATAGCCCGTCATCAAGTCTCGACATGTATTCAACAGACACGATTCAGTCACGACAGCCCTGGGAACAGCAGCTCAACGTCATCCCGGACCAGCGGGGCCCAGTTCTCATGGTGGCAAAGCCGACGAGAGTTGAGATGAGAGTGAACAACAGGAAGCCAGAAAGGAAAGAAATCCATCCCATCACTCGAGAGTTGACGGCGTCGCCGAAGACGGTGGGGTTGGGTACTGGTCGGGTGTGTTTTTTTCTTCTTCATCTTCTTTTTTTCTCTTCTTCCTCTTCTCTCTCCTCTTCCATCCGCTTGCGCCGTTCCCTTGATCCTATCAAGTTGAAGCAGGCAGGCAGCTGGGAAAGGGCAGTTTCGTGAAGGGCAGCTCGGGTTTCGCAGCCTCATGCTAGAGTTTGGGAATTTCCTGTTTCTGCTATCAAAGACTTTGGTTCCAGTCTCGCTCTCTTGCTGCTTTATGTGGTTGTTTACTGTGTTAAGTCCGGCTTGTACCATGTGGCAAGGTTTGCACGATTGCATTCCCAAAGACCCAACAAGCAAGAAACAAGTAGAACATAATTGTGATTAAAACCCCAATAAAAACAATATAAAAAAAAGTTAAATCGAATTTCATTCCTGCTATTCCTTTTTCTGTCTGGACTCACCAAATTATGTATCATGTCCAACCCACGCCCATGTCCTCAGGATTTATGGAGCAGCGGGATCAGCGGTGCTCGCTCTCGTCTCGACCTCTTCAAGCGGCCTGGAATGGGAAGGCTTGTCGTGATGCTGTCTGTAGCTGATCATGGCACTTCCGGCTTCCGATGAACGCCAAACTTCCGCAATCCTCTCATCTTCGACACCCCTGATGGATCGCTGTCTCCGCCCATTTCTGCCCGCTGGACAAAGCCTGTCTCGCTGCGCAGCGTCTCGGTCACGGTCACCACATCAGCATGCCAGTCTTGCCTTTTGTTCCCATCTCTCCCTTCTCAAAAGGGTATTGCCCACGGCTTGGCCCGGGTGTTCGACTTCGCACTCGCTCGTCCAGAACCGTGCGCACCGTGCTCCTCCCAAGTAATCTTAGCATTGGAGCCCGACGTTGTTCCCGGCGTTGTTGAGCGCGCGCGCGCGTGGGTGTTCTTAGCCCGGGGATCTTTGCATGGCGACCCATTCTTCAGCCTTGGCGGTCTTTTGTTTCTTCACACTCTGGTCTGATGGCTAGTAAATACACCATGGAGCCGCTCAACATGTACAATCTTTCTATACTCCCAACGTACCGGAGGATGAGAGGCCGCAGTATCAAGAACAGAAGAAGTCTTGCGCCGTACAAACCATCAGCCTGCTTCACCTGTACACCACGGATGCGTGATGCTGAGAACTACGTGACATGCTTACACACAATTTTTCAGCCTCACCATTCTCCCTCATCTGTCTCTTTTTTTCTTCTTTCTCGCTTTGACCAGCTGCCCAAGGTTGCCTTCTCACCGTACAGAAAGGTGTTGATATGGGGTTGCAGACGAGGCGGAGCCAGCGTTCCCTGCAACATGAAAGTTTTTGTGCCTCTCCGCGGCCCGTGTTCAGCGCTCGGATTTTGGGTTTTCACGATGGTCGTATGCAGGTCGACTATGTCGCATCAGGGAGCAGACAAGGCCCGAGGCGGTGGCGCTTCTTTGTCTTGAATGGCGAGCCAGAGCTTTATTGTCTGTCTGTCTGTCGGTCCCTCGCGCGTGGTAAACGTGCCAGGACAGAATGAGAATGCTCGCTCGCATCTCACTCCTCGGTCCTGTGGCTGCCTGCGTGGCGTTTTACTACTGTAGTAAATCACCCAACGTATGATTACATAGTATGCACTACACTACGCACATTGCCAGTAGAGCTGGATGTGGCGGCTGCTATGGGACCTCTTGCTAGTATACAGCCCTTCCTATACCGTAGCATACCCTCATCGCTGTTCCCGGATCTTCTAGAAGAAGGGAAAGACGACCAAAAAAAATGTGGAGGAAAGGGTTTCCTTGCAAAGAAAGCGTCGAGCAGCGCTCTGGGTTTACCACGGTGTGCGTGTGGACGTTGCGCGCAAGCCTTGATCCTGACTGGCGAGGACGTGCAAAGATCAACACGCCAGATATGGATCGACGATACCATGACACAGCAGACAGATGAGGGGGAAAAGATGCACAGACTGACCAAGGAAGAAAGAGAAAACTTGGAAGAAGGAAAGAGAGGGACTAGAGAAGGGGGAGAAATAAAAACGAAGACACAAAAACCAATAGAAGCATGCCAAGAGGTGGCTCTAACGGCTGTCCCGTGGAGGGCAACCTTGTCTGCCACGAGGCCATCACCAGGCATAGTCCCTGAAGAGCGGTAAGAACTGGGCATTGTATGGTCCTACTAGTAGGTAAACGCACGCTTTCCATTCATCGGCATCACCCCCTTACAACGGCAAAAGACAGCCACCCCCCCCTCCAAAATGATGATTACAGCGAATCAGCCCAGAGAAAGAGCTGCGTCGTCATACGACCGTGCGGTTGAATCACTTCCACGGGATGCTTGGCGCGCCTGGTTGCTTTTGCTATCCACAAACGTGAGGCCTCGTATGACTGTCCGCATGTACCTGTGCCAATGTAGCCTTTGACTCTGCTCACTGTGTACAGCGAGACCGCAGTGTTAGGAGTTGCTCCGAGGTCCTCGTCAAACGGTTGGTATTGGCTCATGCCGTTTCGTACAATATTATAGGGCTCAAACACAAAAAGACTTGTCCCCGGAGTGGTGATGCCGTTTGTAGCCCAATTTCTAGCTGGCTTTAGCGACGTCACCCTTTGCTGTGCTGTTACTCTCCAGTTCGGGACGATGAGAATATGAGACTCACAAATGCTACGGGTCGTCAAGAACTGCCTGAAGTGATGCCAGGTTCAGTCGTCTATTTCTCAATAGCCGCATTTCTTTCTGCTTAGAGAGTAAGTATATCTGATCTCACCTTCGCTTTCACATGCATGTCATGATCGGGTCTTGGTGGCTAAGGACCACAGAACGAAGCGTACCTCGCTTAGAAGCCCTGCCAATGTCATATGTGAGGATGGACCCTTTGCCTTGAGATCTGGATGTTGAATTTCGCTAGCAAGGGGCTTCCAGATGAACCATCCATCATACATATCCCGTTCTGGCAAGTCTTGCGTAGTGTAATGGTTGACCGGGCCAAGTACGCATGTCAAGATGGCGTTGTGCAAGAAGGCTCACCACAGCTCGCTCTTCAAAATGACAGGACGACTTGAGGAGATATGGGACGGTTTGTGGAGCCTCAAAAAGGCAAGGAGCCGTACGGAGCCCCCCAAGGGACCCATGAACGAATGATCACAATCGTCGTCACATATGTTGATTCACCACATCATTGTGGACTGAGAGGGGCAGCAGCACGGAAAGGGGTATATTGACATGGACTTGTTCGCTTGCGTCAGGGTCAATGGCTGGCGTTGTCCTGTACTTGACGGCAAAGGAGGTCTTCGCAGCTGGCCAAGAGGGAGAAGGATGGCAGTCCATTGGGACGACAAGAAAGAAAAAGGTCTGCGATTCGTCCTACCATGACACGGCGGGCGTACAAGGGTTTCTCTTACACACCGCTTTTGCGGCTCTCTGGCGAGAGTGGCGATGAATGCAATGGGATCAGAAACGGGGATACAGGACTAGCACCGCAAAGACACTATGGTACAGTATCATGTACTGCAGTGAAATAACTCTGACAGGCAAAAATAACGAGACACAACATCCGAGGAAACCTGTCAGAAGTATCTTACTCACTGCCACTCCAATACCCACACCAACGAACCTGCCAGCCTGCCAGCCTGCCAACCCATCCGCTGGATCTGCATGCTCAACACGTGGTTCTTCCCGCTTGTCCAACGGCCAGCAGCGGTTAGACTGGAGACCCGTCAACCTTGACTAGAACCAATTTCCTTTTTTTTGGGGGGGGGGGGGAATTGTTTCATTATTTTTATAATTATTTTTG
The DNA here is from genome assembly GCA_003019895.1 of Coniella lustricola. Taxonomy (NCBI): domain Eukaryota; kingdom Fungi; phylum Ascomycota; class Sordariomycetes; order Diaporthales; family Schizoparmaceae; genus Coniella; species Coniella lustricola. The sequence continues at coordinate 47,423 of KZ678572.1, read as the reverse complement.
ATCGAAATCTATCTATCCGCATTGTTCCCGAAACCAGAATTATTCATTGGCCTTGAACCAGTCCCTGATCTGGCGTGGTATGTGCGGTGTTTCGATTTGAGGGTCTTCTTTGCCATCATGTGCTCTATCGAGTTTGTGACCTTCGTCAACAATATCATATCATCTTTGCCATTTTGAGAGGCTGGCGGCTTGCTGGCCCGTTCTTCCCAAGAGTGCTCAGCTCGGACCGGAAATACGAAAGCGCCCGTTGATATGAGTGCTACGACTCACAGTCTAAATTTAGTTTCGTCTTTTGCTGCCCCGTCTTGTCTGGACGTGCAGCATCCGACGCTTCAGATTTTTCCAATTGACGCTGGAGACTGCAGAAGAAAGAAGGAAAACCGATAAAGACTCTGACCAAGAAAAAAACAAACAGAAAAAGGAAGGAAAAAAAAAAATCTACACCGCTTCCAGCTGATCGCAGCAGCTGATCACGAAGAAGTCACACTTTTCTTGATGAAAGCTTATTTCGAAGCACGCAGAGACAAGGGACAGAGACCCCTGAAGGATGGGAATAACGCAGATCAACCTGGATCTTGCTAGTGGAACCGAGAAGATCTATGAGGGCATCGCGTCAACATACCTATATTAATGCCACCTGCATCAGTTCCCCAACGATGAGTGCATCTCGAGATATCTGCCACCGAATAAGGCTGGATCAGGAAGATTGGCACTGACTAAGGTAAAGCAGATTGGCCGACGAGTGGCAGCGCGCTTGTACAAACTTTAAAAAAAAAAGCATTCAAAGACAAAATGCCAAGATGCCAACGAGCAGCCGCATTTCCATTCTCGAGCAGGTTATCGAATATCGGCATTGCATGATCAGAGGGCCACGCAATGGCAGTCGTAAGCTAGAGAGAAAGGCGGGATGTTCTTTTATTAATCTTCATTCGAGACCAATTACATGTTTGGCTTTCTTTGACGCCATTCACTAACTTTTTGAACGTTTGGCGTTCTTGCTTGGATGTGTTGCTGAACACAACGGCCATCAGCTAGAGTTTTGCTTTTCCGGGGGAGCCCTGATCCAATTTCCTTCCCTTGGACCTGGATAGCCAAGATCGATTTGGATATGTGCCTGGCCGTAAAGACGTGCAATGTGAGTTGTGCATGAGGTCGAGAGATAGATGGGCAGGTCAGATGGATCGCGAGTCGGAGGTGTGTGTCTTGTCAACCGGAACAGAACCTGGTCGCCCTCGCAGCCAAGCTCAGAGCAGCAACCCACGATCGCCACGAGTTTGCGTGGCGCGACATGATTTCCAGCTCAAAGGGAGAAAAAAAAAGGAAAAAAAAAGGAAACCGAAAAAACAGTGAACACGATGCGAGGGGAATGAGTCAAAGATGCCACAAGTATGCCACTCCGGGGGAGGGGGCGTCCGCATTACTCACACCCACCTGCACATGTGTATAATGACGCGTTTATTTCTCAAGTCAGTCAGATGGTGTTGGTGTGGTATCACTTTGGGGGCAGTCTGGTAGAGAGCATGGCATGCAAGGATTGTGGCGGCTATACGAGCAGTCTTGCTTCTTTCTTATGAATGAGAATGGGGAAGTATATAGAATACTGTGTAGAAGCATGAGATGTATACTGTACAAGTGTGTTTGGCAGCCTCCCCATGTCAGTATGTGGAATAAACACCATCAATCAGAGTATATTATCGCGAATCCCCGAAACCACTGGGCTGCACATGGTAATTGACAAGCTGCGCAGTGGATGCGCAGTGGACAAAACCTATAGAGCATCACTGCACAATTGCTTGCTTCCTTCTAAGCTTACTGTGATTCCCGTTGCTCGGTATCTATCTGAGATTCATAGCCCATGGCCGGGTCTCACTAAAAAGCCATGCTGGCCTGACCATCATCTATCCCGGACAACAGTGCCAAGCAGCATTGATGAATCAAGCACAGCAAAGGGACAACAAGCCATTGCACGTAGTAGTTTACTATATACGTGATTTCGTAACACACAATTACTCACGCATAAAGCAAAGTACTTTACCGCGTCTTGTGGCAAAGGTGTTCCAAAAAGAATCAACGCATTCGACAGGCGCAAGTGCGGGAACAAAATAACAACGAGGGAGAAGGGGTCTTGGAGAGGGAGCGGTATGTCCGTCCTGAGTCAAGACTAGAATTTGGGTGCGGGCTGGTCCGGTTTGTGACAACGTTGTGTGGCCGGGGGTGGTGGTGGTTTCGCTGAAGAATACACAACCCAATGACGATAACACATTACATTGTATTATATTGCAAACATCAATTCAGAACGAATGCCTCACGGCGAAAAAAAAAATAGGAAAAAAAAAAGGAAAGCATCACCAAGCCACGAGGCCGTCCAGGGCTGGGAACAAGAAAATAAACCCCCCCCCCAAAAAAAAGAAGAAAAAAAAAAGGTTCAAAACGATAGCCCACACGTCGGATGCTACACACACTTCTCCTTGATAGGAAAATCAACAGCGTAAATGGTGCATCATGCATGTATGCATGTGAGCTGTCAGTTTCTGTTCTGCTTCCGCATCAATAAACTATGTACGAGGTACTACGACAGTTCTCTTGTGTTCTTCTGCTTTGCCTTCCCCCCTTCCGTCGTCCTACACAGTATACGTATCAGTTGTTAACGATGGCGCTCGCTGCCGGTCGATGAGTGCTTTTGATTTTGCATGTTGTAGAAACTGTGATGCTGTAACGTGCTTTGTGGTGGCACGGCAGCCCGCCGGCCAGCCAGCCATGGTCTACAAGCCCAGCAAAAGCCTTCCCATCATCGTGTTTCCGGCCCCCCACCAATGGGCCGCGAGGTAGGTCAGCCCCACCAAGCCAGGCCATGTGCCGCCGACGCTTGTATTGTGAAAGCCAAACCAAAAGAAAAGAAGAAAAACAGAAACAGAGAAAAGACACATGCTACAGCCACACAGACCACGACGACGCATGAATGTAGAAACGAACATGGGAAAGAAGGGGAAAAGGCTAACCATCATTATTAATGCAACAGCGCAGCAAAGGAGACAAGACGGCAACAAGACGGAAATGGGACGGTGGCAAAGAGAGCCAGCCAGATGGGAGTGGAGAAGAGGAGACAACACAAAGTGGACTGGAAGACGCAAGAGGAAAGGGGATGAGAGAGTGCAAGGCAGAGAGAAATGCAGGTATCGTACACTACAGTGTATCAGAAGAGGCAGCGAAGTTAGGTGCATTCTGCATTCTGCATCTAAGCAGCATCAATGTGCTCATACGCAGCCAACGTGTGTTGTGTTAGTGGTGGTGGTGGTGGTGGTAGTGGTGGTAATAGGCAGAAAAGAAACAGTCAACCAACAGCGAATTTCACTTACAGTAAGCAAGAGACACTGGTAATAACAACAACGCCAACAACAACCAGAAACATTGCAGTAATGCAGATTGTACACTAGTGCTATCCAAAAGTGTATTTTACCCTGGCCATAATAGACCCCCCAAAACCCAGCACCTCAGTAAGCAAAACAGCCCCAAAGAAACGCCGCTCAGAAATTGGCCCAGTAATGCAAAATCTGCAACCTGCAACCTGCAACCTGCAATCTGCACTGCAATCTGCACTGCACCCAGCCGAGCCCAGGGCCAGCCGGATTCCATCTGGGCCGGGCGCCAACGTGTGATGATGTGATGCGGGATGCGCGCGTGCTTTTCTCTCTGAATGGTGATCTGTGAGTTTTTGCCTCGTGGAAAGCCCGTGGCAAGCCCGTGGCAAGCGTGTCAGGAAAAGCAACCCAACCACCAACCAGCCACCCCCTCCCTTCTCCTTCCCCCTCTTCTCCATCTCCAATCAACAAGCAGCAAAAAAGCCGCAAAGCAGCAGAAGCAGGACAGGGCAAAAAAGCACATGGAAAGCAGAAGCAGAAGCGTGATCCCTGAACGCCATGTGCAGATCCTGCCTGGCCATGCTGTGCTTCCCACCCCCTCCTCCACCGCCATGGGGGCTCTTTTTTTTTATTTTATATTCGACTATAAAAGAACAGGGCCAACGGACAAACAGTTGCACAACACAAGAAACACTGTATGTATAGCTGCTGCATAGCCAGAGTCGTGGACGGGAAAAGTGAGCTGTACAAGAAGCTGCATAAACTATAGTGGAGAGGCCGAGTTGCTGGAACACGAGAAACAACAGTGGTATACAGAATTACCAATAGAGAGACCTTACTACCACAACATATCATGCTACAGGGTTCAATCGCCTGTATGCACTATTTCTGCAGCAGTGTGCAGTGGCAGTGGCAGCGGCCGCCCACAAGAAGAACGGCACAGGTTTCAAGAATTCTTGAAACCCACCCCCTGCTTCTATTTTCGGAAAGGCTACATGGTCAAGCCCAGCAAAAATAAAAGACGAGATCATAAGCAAGAAGAGGGATCCTTGAAAGAACAAAAGAGAGAAAAGAAGTCCAAGAAGAAATAACAGATCGATCACATAACATTATTCTGGAATCCGATGCTGCCTTCTTATCTCGTTGCACATATTATTGAACGATCCGTCCATCAACCGCAAACAGAAATATCAGGTGAGCAAGTACCGGCTGCAGATCTGTGCTGTACATTCGTACAACACAGTATGTCAATGTGAGGGTTGGGTTTGTCTAGTGCAGTCTCATCAGCTACATGACCCACGTTGGGGGGGGGGAGAAAGAAATAGGAGCCGAGAAAGAGCAAAAGGCCAGGCCTGCCAGGTTGGCCGCAGAAGGGATGCACCACCACGTGGCAAAGCCAGAAGCCGGAAGGGTGAATATGCCGCCTGTCATGCATCCAAAGTCAAAAGCCATGAGGCTGGCCTGCGCGTATTTTCTTTTTTTTCTCCCCCAGCCTACAGACTGTACAGTCCGGTGTGAGTATAGTTACACTTGCGTCCCTGTGGTCCAGATTACGGCCTCACATGTACGCTCTGTTTTGTTTCCTTTGGCTCTCGTACTGTGCGAGGTTATGAGCCTCGAAAACGGTATCAACCATGAACAAACGAAGAAATGGAGTTCTACAAGATCCAAGTCAATAACATTGAATTGGAGGCTTGAGGGATCAGCAAAATTGACATTTTACTCTTGTTGATGCCCAAATGCATCACACTCATTCACTCACTCACTTCATGCACGTAAACTCACCTCTCACCTCTCGCTTCTCATGGATCAGATCCATCACTCTCACTTTTACAAGTTTCCTTGGGCTTGTCCCTGAATATTTGATTTTCTTTTTGTTGCTTTTCCTTCCACGTGGATCTTTTGCTTTGAGTCGACCTGTTTTCATTAGAGTTTTTCTCAGCCCCCTTAGAGTCATGTTGGATGGGCTCGCTCCTCCTTGCTGAGTCGCAGAGGGGCTTGGTCCTTTTGTCCGCGCGAAAACGGAGTCCCGCTTTTTGTTATTTGCGTATCGTGCGCACGAAGTATGATCCCAACGTGTATGAATGAGGACCTCTTTTTTGGGCCCTCGTCGTCCCTTTCCACGCGCCTTGCCCGCTGGTGCACCCCAAGTACAAAGACACATACATCCCTCCTGTTTTCCTTTGGGAAGAAGATCTGGCTGTGGGCTCTGAAGAAGAAGGAAGGAAAACAATCGAGAACACGGCATTATTGGACACAGAGTATGTTTCGGAGAGAAACCCTATGGGTTGACATTGCCTGGCATGCTTCCAGAAGCCAAGCGGATCAAAGAAACGAATAGGACAATCTTTTTGATGGCCGCAGCCGTTGCGTGAGCCGTCTGTCTCACAAAATGAGGATCTGCTCCGAATTGCTCCATTGATCTTTTTTTCTTCTTTCTTTTGCCTTGCCTTGCCTTGCCGTTTTCTTTTCTTTTCTTCCCTTGTGTCGCTCTCGCTTGTTGTGCCAGCTCTGCCAGAGACAGACAAGGAGGAGCAGACGGAGACGGAGACTGAAATGTCGCTTGGACGAGAACATCCACGTGGAGTGATGACACCTGGCGCTGACTGTGGACTGACGAAAATGATGATGTCGTGGTCTCGGTGTGGACTGATGAGGCTGCTGATGGGCTTGTTTGCGCCTTGCCTTGCCTTGCCAGGGCTCGTCCAACCTGGCGTTGTCTCTCGAAAATGTTTCATTTTCTCGCTGAGGGAGCTGCCGGCTTGGGTTATCGGCCTTTATCCAGTCCCCTCCCCTTCCCTACCGTGGGCTAGTAAGTACACAGTGCAAGATAGTGGCCAGTCTAGCTGCCAGTCTATACATAGCAGCAGAAGTAGCACAATGTGAGCTCACGGCGTGACCGGCGTTAAGCAAAGAGCTGTCAGACAACAAGATCATCTTGGTTGATCTCGGTTCTCGACGGTTTTGTCAGCGGCATGCTGTTTGTGTCGGAGGTAGATTGCAAGGCCAATCTTGGCAATTAGCTTGTATGGTATCCTGAATGTAGGCGCAGTGTGCAGGATATCCCATGAATGGCGGATGTGTGATGGGCGTATCGAGATATTGTCGGTGCTACAGGTACTTGCATGTCTGGGTACTACTTGCTGGAAGGACACAGAAGCAGGACAAGGGGTTGCCATGTGTGCAGACCCGTTCGAGGTGCAACGCTGGACTTGCTGCATGTAGACTAGCGTACTGCCTCTTCCGGCTGGCTTGGCGTGGAAAGGATCCCGTCTTGTTTCTTGACCTTCTTTTTTGGCAGGCCGCTGTAGCATCTGGCGTTCCTGTTGTATCTGGGGATGGTCTTTTGCAGATGGTCCGAAACATCGATGGTCCTGCTGAACGGCAATGTCGACTCGGGCACAATTGCTCACTAGCAGTCATGTCGATGTGTTGGTGCAACCGCCGATGTGGAAGTACTTGTAGTTCAGTATTTCGGCGGATATCTACTGGAGTACCCAGACATCTGCTCCGATCAATACTGTGTGGACTCGGACAGGACAGTGTGCATGGACACGACCCCCGCCCGAGGGCTCGCTGTGAGGGCACGGTGCTTGGCCCACGCGCAGCCCCACAAGTGCTGCAGTAGGCTGGCGCGAGGTGACCCCTCCTTTACCCACCACACTCCACGTCTTTAGCACATGGCTCAACGGGGGTCCGTCCCTGTCCCTGCCCTGGCAACTGGCAGCCTGGCTGGCCGCTGCTGGCCCTGTCCTGCAAATCTCTCCCTTCTCTGGGGCGCTGTGGCCGGCAGATGCTGCGCTCGTGGTGCTGAGCCAGGCCCTCCTCGCGCTCGCGAATTTACTTCATTTTTATTATTATATTCTGGGCTGTTCTGCACCGCTTAACACGCTGCGCTGTCCATGTCCATGTCCAGCTCAGTCCCGACCTGATCCCAGTTCGTTCTTTCTCTTGAGGCAGGTACGGTCGGTCATCAGGCCACTTCCACTTGCCTTTCTTTGATCGCGCACGCAGCTCTTGCCTTTGCTTGCCTGCTTCGCCGTTGAGCCTCGAACCTTCCCAGCCAGTTCCAGTTCTATCCATTAATCCGTCCGTCCGTCCACCCAGCCGTCCACCCAGCCAGCCATCCAGCCTTTTTTTCAGCCTTCCATCCTGCCAGCCCGCCAACAGCCAGCCCAGCCAGAGCTGCAGCCCGCCACAGCCCCAAACCGACACGACCCAGAAGGCCTGGCTCAGCATCCAACCGACGGGGCGAGAACAAGTCCATTGCATTGCAAGTCTTGAGTGCGTGTATGTACGCTGCTGCTTCTTTTTTCTTCTCTGCCCATTCCTTTTCTGCAACCTCACCACGACCGCGGCCCACCACCATTTGCGAACCTCCATTTCACACGCCGCCCTCTTTTTTTCCCTCCCTTATTTTCTTCCTTCCCTTTTCCGTTCGCTGTCCGATTCTCCCATCCACCCGCCCAATCCTGCATCGTCCACCTCGCGGCTCCGCGACCCCTTGTGCCACAGCCACGCCCACGGCTAATCGCTGCTGCTGCTGCTGCTGCTCTGCCTTGAGATCGCGCCTGGATCGCGGGCTGCGCTCACAACCACGGTCAGTGACTGTTTTTATTTACACACGCTGGGAACGGAGACGAGTGAAGAGTCAGGCGCGCCAGAAAGAGACAGCAAGAGCAAAAAGACAAGGACACGAGGGGAATCCCGGAAACCAAGACCCAAAAAAGAAGAATGGCAAAAACACGGAACACCACCATTTCCACCACTCTCGAATCATTCATTCGACCCTTCTCCGTCCTTCCTCTGCCCTCACCGCACTGCTGCTGCTCGTCTTTCTCCATTGCCGTGATTCCTGCACAGTGAGAAGAGAGACAAGATCAATGGCAAGCATATCCATCGTCGGTTCAGCTGGCCAGGAGCTAGGATCGACATCAGTCAGTCAAACGGTGCCCGCCCCGGTTCCATGTCACACGTTGTTGTGGTGTCCACTTGTCGTCCACTTGCCCAGTTCCTTTTTTTTTTTTTTTTTTTTTTTTTTTTTTTGGTGCTGCCGCAGCCAGCGAGACAGTGACTACTGGGACTGGTGCGGGTTGCGGGTTGCGGGTGCTGGTGCGTTTTGCTTGCTGGCTTGCGCTGGCTCTCTTGTGCCTTTGCTGGTGCCCTGGACCTAGACCTGGACTTGGCCGTCTCTGATCTCCATTCAGTCCACCCACTTTCCCCTCCACAATACCCGCCCACGCAAACCGTCATCAGACCAGACATGATCCAAGCAGCACACCCAGCGTCCCTGGACCCAGACCACTGCCTCCTGCTAGTCTCCAATCCACCCTTCTCCTCTCCCTAGACCAAAGCAAGCCAGATCCAGAAGGAGGAAACCCCGTCCAGCTCCCAGACTGAGAGAGAGAGCGAAAGGGAGAAAAAACCCCGAGGAAAAAAAAAACCAAACCCACAATTCCCATCTTTGCTAACACAAACTTTGTTCGGCCTTTGTTAGATGGCTGCCGGCGTCTCGTCTTCTCCTCGTCCAGCCCAGCTCCACCACTCATTGTCTCGCAAAACCAATACCATCTGCACTCCTTCATCCTCTACAATTACAACAGCCTCCTCCTCTTCCACTACCACTAATACTGCCACAACCTCGTCCTCCTCCGGTAGCGACCGTGCTTCAACAAATACAATCCTCCCTCCTCCTCCAACCTCCTCATCCTCATCCTCGTCCCAGCCCTCAACACCCGGCTCTGCCTCGCTCTCAGACCCGGAATTCGATTCCTCTCTCAGCCCTAGCGCTGCCTCCGTCTCGACCCTGTCGCTGCCGTCGTCTTCCAAACCTGTCACCCAGGATCGTTTTCGTCATCAACTCTCCAGTCCTAACAGCATTAGCAATCTGTCTCTGGCCTCCTCGTCGTCCTCGCTGCCACCACACCAGGCTCTCGAATCCGTCGCTGAGCAGTTCGACGCGTCTTTGCGCCCTCGACCTGCCTCTCTCGTGACCCAAGGCCGTTTCAAATCGTCATCGTCTTTATCGTCGTTGCAGCATCAACAGCAACAGCAACCACAACAACAACAGCAGCAACAGAGATCAGGTGGCTTCTTTGCTTTTGCTGCCTCGGCCTTTGATCGCACCCAGACGGCCATTTCGACCTTTTCGGACCCAAACATTCGCCACAAGCGCTCCCTGAGCCGCCTGTCCATCTCTGCAGAGGTTGCTGCCTTGTCACGCGGCGCCGACTCCTCGTCCGACAAGACAACGCGTCAGCGGCCCAGCTCCGTTCTCTCGCCGGCACCATCGACTAATCCGTCGGGTGCCTCGCAGCAAACCTCCAAAATCGCAGCCACCGCTCCCGCTGCGGCGCACGAGGTCCCGTACTCGCAGCCTTATTCCAAGACCGACGCCTCTCAGCCTGCTCCCCTTCTTCTTCCACGGGTCGACAACAAAATGCATCAAACATCTTCTAGACTTCTCCGCATGACGGATGATGATAGGCCTTTCACAAAGGTACGTTTCTTGTCTGGGTTTCTTGGGTAATTCGATTGTGTTTCTACATCTGGAAATGCTTGAAGCAGGAGAAAGAGAGAAGAGAAAGAAGAAAAAAAAAGAAGAGAGAGGGAGCCATCATGCTACTGCATCGCGGCGTGCCGACAGCGTTGCTCCCGATTGGCTCTCAATTGCACAAGCAAGTTTTTGTGGCTGACACAAATCGCGCCTACAGGACTTCAAGGACCTCTTCGCTACCCTCATTGTTAGCCTGTTACCACTCTCTGCCCACCGAGTACGATTGACCAAAGTCGAACACACCTTCCTCTCTGAAGATGCAATCAACAACCTGGGCTCGTTGAAGTTTTCGCAGTCCAACCGCATGCCCGACCCCAAAGACCCCTCGCGGATTGTCACGACCACTACCACGACCACCTTTTCCATGGCCAAGGACATGGCCCGTTCCATATGTCAACGCTTTCTCGAAGCCCGTCTCATTGAATCGGCTGACGGCAAGCTGCAACAAGTGTATACAATGAAGGGCTCTGTGTGGCAGCTTACGCCCAAAGGTATTGCTATATTGGATCAATTCTGTTCCAAGAATGGTATTCAACAAAAGCAAGTCGCTGAGCTCATCGGCCCGGCGTTGACGCAATTGGTGTCGCTAGAGAGAGACAGCTCGACTGACAAGCTTCAAACCGACCGTGCAACCATGGAGGTTGTCTTTAGACGGTTTGCGGGCATCAAGGGCTTCAACGTTAAGAACAACGTCAATGCTGCCGATTCGGAGTCTCTATCTGACTACAGCGATGGCCTCACGGGTGTCAAGATGGCTGCTGAGCGCAAGATCGGGGGCAAGACCTTCAAGGAGACGTTCACCGGCAAGGCTGCTACGGATTGGCTCATGGACTGCTCAACGACTGTTGACCGCCGCGAGACTATTGATATTTCAAGCTACTTTGTCGAATATGGCCTGATGGAGTCCGTTCAGCACGACCGTTCGTACATAACGCAGTATTCCGGCAGCCACCTGTTCCAGCCTACCAAGCACGCCATTTACCAGATCACGCCTCTTGGCAAGGACCTGATCAACGGCATGGCTTCGCGCGGCAGGACGTCTGATGCGGATTCGGCGCCTCGCGACCACAAGACAAACGAGAAGCTGCCTCGAGACTCAAATACGCAAAGATTGGAAAAGATACTCGGTGACCCGGCGCTTCGCTTGCTGTTCCGGGAAAACCTGAGGGAGACGCACTGCGAAGAGAACTTGTCCTTCTACCTTGACGTCGACGAGTTTGTGAAGCAGTGCAAGGCTGCCATCCGCAACGCTCAAAAGAACCCTTCCACGACCTCCATGGACGGCATCAAGGAGATCATGGCGCAAGCCTATGGTATCTACAATGCTTTTCTTGCGCCAGGCTCACCATGCGAGCTGAACATTGACCATCAGCTTCGCAGCAACCTTGCGACTCGAATGACCAAGGCGGTCGGTCAAGATGGTGCCATGATTGAAACTCTCCATGAAGTTACAGGTTTGTTCGAGGATGCTCAGAACGCAGTGTTCAAGCTCATGGCTAGTGTGAGTGGTCCTGTCCTTTGTTTCTTTAATTTTGCATCGAGTAACAGCCGGAGACTAATCTTTTCTATTTACATCAGGACTCGGTGCCAAAGTTCCTCCGTACTCCCAAATACGAGTCTGTGCTCAAGAACTACGACTTTGATGCCATCACTTTCCCTATCGGCAAGTCTCTGGACCGGAGCCAAAGCCGGTCAAACCGCAAGTAGGAACTGCGGAACATTGTGTCGCCTTCTTACTCTTTGAGGGAAATTCCATAACCCGCATCAAGATGGACGCTGCTTTCTGATATAACAACAAAACGAAAGCCTGCGCTTCTCCATCGACCTCCCGCAGCCACGTTCCCGCGAGCACTTAATGCTTGGCAACACCGGGCTTTCCGAAAGGAAAAGCCTCAAGGGCAACAACACGCAGCAGTGCCAGATTTCAAAGAGTTGGAGTTGAGGAGGGAGGGGAAACAGCCTAGGCAAATCTTCCAAGGCTAGATCCGGCTCAGTGAAATCCGACATCCGCCGTGTTGCCGGGCGTTTCCACTCACTTTCCCGTTTTCCATGGATGGACTTAGTCCAAATGCGGACCTTCATGCCTCACAAAAGAAAGAAAATCAGTGTATAATTGCGGCGGCAACTGCGAATACACCTCTCCAACTCGATTTGTCGGACTGCCTCCCGTCCCTCACCCGTCGAACCAGGATGCGCTTGATTTCATATTTCCAGGGTACTGGCCGACCTACGTCACTTCTAAACCTCGCATCTAGCGTAATGATATGCATCGCTTTTCCCGCCTTTTTTTTAAAAAACTCTATTTTCGAATTACCATTTTTGTCACTTTTTTTTCATTACCTCTAATGGGCTCACTTGAGGATTCCGGCGTTGAATGGGGTGTAGTTATAGATGTGGCTCAAAGAGAAGGCGAAGAATATTGTTTCGCAGGCTCTCTTACCCTTCCAATGATTGGATCCCTTTTGGCGTGGTCAATTTTTGAATCGTCTTATTACACCGTACAGGGGCTGTCGAATCGACAACGCGAATCCCGCGATGTCATTGGAAGCCCTGCGCACATTGGAAAGTCTGCAAAGGGAAAGCGTTACACTGAGCGAGAGGAAGACGAAACACCATCTTCGTGACCATGGGGTTCATGACATGGCGAGTATCTAGAGCGGTGATTGAGAGATTTGCTTGTAACGAAGAGAGGTTCGAAGCGGGCGGCAGAAGATGATATCCACGAGATGAAAAGGAAAAAAAGAAGCAGAATTGATTGTTGCGCACCGAAATCAAGCAAAGCTGGTGATGGTACACATTTACATACAAGGCATCTGGACGCGAATTGTGAGCAGATAGCGATTGAGCACGGTGCTGGTTGTTGAAGGAATCAGTTGATTGTAACTAGCTAAGTGATTGATAAACGTCTTGCGGCTTCTCGCAAAGTCGGCACTGGTTCGTTGTTTTGCTTGTCCCGGTGGCCGCATGAGCGTGCGTGTCTTGTCACCCTGCTCTCCCTTTTCCCAAGCACGATGGCTGGAAAAGACTGAAGATGCGGAGTGCTGAAATGATTCTACGCAGGTAACGGAGAGAAAGTTCCTTTGTGGGTTCTTGATACCGACCAGTGCCAAGTCAAATTTGATGTTGCTATGCTGATATCTGAAATGTGAAGAGATCGATTCCAAGCGATGTCCCAGTCAGCGCAGGGGCTTGGTTCGTGTCCAGTTGCCACGCCCATGGGCTTTGGACACGCGTTTGAAGGACGGAAGACGGCAATGGCGATACCTGAGCTGGTGTGTGCATGGGTTTGCCTTTGTTGCCCCGATTTCTCCGAGATTGTGGGTGACTCGAGCGCATTGGGGAATGCGTCCAAGACATCTATCTGGACACGCTCACGCGAGAGAAGCGCGAAGACGCAGAATACGCGACGACAAGACGAATTTCATTACGTCAAGTACCCAGGTATGCTCGGGACGGGCGTGGGCTTCTCGGTCAGACATATTAATTGACTGACCGACTGACGCAGATTGCAGGCACGTTTTCTCACTTTGGCACGCGCGCACGCTCGACCGCGCTGGTTGGTTTTTGAGGCGTCTTCACAGTAGGTTGTGTTTCAAGTGACGCAGACGCTGCGCGCTGCTGCTGCGTTTGACTCTCTTTCTCCTTGGAGACGTGTGTGACGATGGTTAGGCGAACAGTCCAAGTGGACTGTTGACTGGCTCCCTTGATGGGCGCCCAGGATTGTGGTATGCAGCGGCACACGACGACGTACTGGAACACATCGCGGCAACGCTTCCTGGGTCGGATACCTGTCGCCTTCGCTACGCAGCGCCCCTCGGCGCGGGTATGGTGTGTGTATGTATCAGTGAGGCGATAGTGTGACAAAGTGATTCTGAGGCTTTGGGGTCTGAGAGCCGCGTGTCGTGGTTTGACTCTCTTTGGTTCTTGTTCTTGCTCAATCTCCACGTGTGCCCACTTGTTCTTTGGTTTACTCCCTTCCTTCACTACTCCCACTGATTGATTCTCATTCTTGGGAAATGGGAATGTGCTGCAAGAGGGGAATGGAAAGAGACGAGAGGCAAGTTGTGCCTTGTCACGATGATTGTCCTTGGAGTATATTAAGCCGGTGCGAGGAACGATAAATGATGGGTTGTACGTTTGTCTTGCACCATCATCACTCACCTCGCTCGCTCGCTCACTCAACACTCAACACTCATCTCGCAATCAATCACTCACCCATTGGTTAGCTCATTCATCTATCTGCCATCTGCTCACAGACATACACACAGACACAGACAGGATAAAAAGCAATTTCTTTATTATCCCTCCATCGTCCTGGTTTCCATAAGACCAACTTTCTGACCACTCCTGTTGCTCTTCTTTTTCTCCCTTTTATCTCAACCATCCAGTCCAGAACTTTTCAACACATCAAATATCAAAATGCAGTACCAAGCTCTCATCGCCTCCCTCACCTTCGCCGCCACCGCCTCGGCCCAAGTCCTCGCCCCTCCGCTCATCTGGGCTTCTGGCAGCGGAAACGCGCCCGCAGCAGCAGCAGGCGTCACGGGTGGTGGACAGCAAGGTGGTGGACAACAAGGTGGTGGACAACAAGGTGGCGCACCGAGCGCGACTGCGGCAGCTGGCGCAGCTGGCGGAGCTGGAGGAGCTGGCGGAGCTGCTGCATACTACCAGACTGGACCTGCAGGCGGCATTGCCCCAGCGCAGCAAGCCGGGGCTACGACGACTGTTGTTAACTCGTTCACCACCGTGTGCCCAAGCCCAACGACGTTTACGTACAACAGTGTCTGCTACACTGCTACGAGCTCGTCGCAGACGATCATGGTTACGAACTGCCCTTGTACCCTTACATTGACTGGAGTATGTATTATTTCATGAATTCTTGCTTCCTTCGGTCTCTTGTCCCTTCACCCCCCCCCCCACCCCTCTCCCCAAAGAGGCATCGTTGAATGATGGACAGCAAGATGCTAACACTGGGACTTGTACCAGAGCAACGGCGCTCAACCGACTGACCCAAGTGGCAATGGCGGAGGCAGCAACTCTGATAGCAACACGAGTGGTAAATCGAGTGCTAACTCGGGTGCCAACTCTGATGGTAACTCTGGTGACAACTCTGATGGTAACTCGGGCACCATCGTGACGGCAACCCGCACAACCGGTGCTGACGGCAGCTCGTCCACGCAGGGCAACAGTGGCAGCAGTGGAGACAACGGAAACAATGGCGGCAATGGCGGCAATGGCGGTTTCGGGTCGTCTTCTGCCTCTGGAACTGGCACTGCTATTGCATACGTGACTGCCGCCGCCGACAAGCCTCGCCATGCGGTGGCCGGTGTCATTGGTATTGCTGGACTGGCTGCCATGATTCTGTAAGGGGTCCATTTGTTGTTTTTCTCCTGGGTGAGATGAAGAATGGGATTGATAAAATCGGGACGGAAGTGTATCCGGGGTCTCTGCCTTTGCAAACTCACCTTCTTGACGCTTGGGGATAATGTGGGCTTCTGTTGGACTGGGTTTGTTTGTCTGAAGATCTGGAAAGCAACGACTACTGAACCGAAAGACAGAGAAAGGATGGTAATGAAAACACGGTATTTTAAGACGAATATTATTATTGTTATGGTTATTATCTCCATCGTCAGGGTGAAAAAAAGCATAGTAGAGCTGATGGTAATGAATGTAGGTAGATGCGCTACAGAAGCACAGGTGATTGGATGTTCATATCAATTCTTCAAAACAATGAGGTGTTGAACGTGATCCTCATGGTTCATTATCACTGCCATTTTCTGCTTTCGATGCTAAAATGTTCAATTTCGTACCAGTGCTCCTCCTGCTTCCAACTGTAAGCTGTAGCGACTGAGTGACTTCAGAGGTATGTAGTGATGTAACGACAGAAATACTAAGTCTCATCAATCAGGGTATCAAGCGCGCAACAAAAACAAAACAGGACACACTCTCCCCCCCCCCCCCAAAAGGACAGTGCATGTGTGCATTGAGCACAGAAACGCCAGGTTTGAAATGCAACCAAGATTCCTTCTCTTTACTTTGTACCTTTTACCAGATCCATCGATTCTGGCCAGTCGTTCCCCTCCCTCTCTTCTTCCTGGCTCCATCAAGTCTTTCATTCAAGTACCCTTTCTTCATTCTTTTGCCCGCTTTAGATTACTTTGACTTGCATCTCAGCACAATTTACTCCAATTCTGCGATAAAAGGCCCGTTCAGCCGCGCTCCAAGGTTCGTTTTGGCAGCAGGACCGTGCATAACCAGCGGACCACCGTGCAGCGTGCTCCCGATTCCACCATTGCCAGGCCGCAAACTGGCGGGAAAGTCGGAGGATGAGTTGTCGTTATTGCTGTTGCTCCCTGCATCTGGTCTCATGTCGTGGTGAGGGAACGAAGGGGGTGTTGCTGGACCGAGGTCACCGGGGTGGTTGCTGCTGCCATCTTCGGTTGGGCTGTATTGTTGCTGTTGTGACTGACGTTTTTGTGGCTGGTAGTAAAGCAACTGGGTAGTATGCAGCGGATACTCGTCCCGTAGCGAGGGCGAAGACAAGGAAGAAGAAGACGAAGTGCGCGAGGCTGACGACGTCAACGATAGCGACGACAAGACCGTGGATGTGGTGTCCCATGTGCTGGCAGTGGATTGCAGTGAGGGATCGAGACTGTACGCGTAGGACGTCGCGCGCTGCTGCTGCTGCTGCCGGGCTGGGTTCAACGAGCTGGTTGATCCGACAGAGGCGCCGCGGATGCGTAGTGGTGCGGGGACTTCGCTTGAGGAGAGCCGGTGGAGCGATGTTTGCGGTTGCAGTATGGCGGGCGACTGTCGGCCTGTTGGATAGGGTGGTGTAGGGGCCCGTGTCGGTGCGCGCAGGGCTGAAGGGCACGAGGAGTAAAGGTGCGCGTGGACAGCGGCTTGAACGCTGTCTTGCGGGTGGTCTGCTGGTGGTGGTGGTGGTGTGACAGAGACAGGCGGCGGGGAAGCAGAGGATACTAGAGGAGGAGGGGGTGGTGACGATGTAGGCGCTGGTGGGAAGACCGTCTGCTGGCTAAACGCACTGTTTGTCCGGGATGGTGGCGGTGGCGGTGTTGAAGGGCCTGAGATGGGCTTCCGGCGGATGCTGTGCTGTGGGTTGATGGCCTCAAAGTCGGCTGCGGACATGCGCGGGGAGCTGTATGCTGGGCAAGACGTTGCGGAAGTCGAGTGATCGAGTGCTGACAGCGGGATACTGGGTATTTCGGGCACTGCGGAAGGACGGGAAGCCGCAGCAGCAGTCGACGACGAGGCCATGGTTTCCACGGTGGGCGTGTGGGCTTCAGCGAGCCGTGCACGCGTCACGAGCTGAGCAACGAGTGCAGCGTGTGACTTTTTCAGGTTCTTCTTGACGAAGGCGGTCATGAGGATGTTGCAGCGCAGGTCGACGTCCTCGCGGATATACAGGCCACTGGCTGGCGCGCCCTTGACGGGGCTCAGAGGAACAGAAGAAGCCGCAGCCGCCGCTGAGGCATGCTCGCCTGGCAACGAGCCGTTGAGAGTCCAGCGGTCGCGAATGTCGACGCCCAGAGGAGCGCGGCAGTGTGTCTGCAGGCCATCGGGCAAGTCGTGGAAGGCACAGGTGTAGGAGATGTCGCCTGAGACTTTGCCGCCGGGCAGGTAGTCGATTCTGTCGGTCAACGAGTACCAGGTGCAGTCGCGCTCGTCAGAGTCGGCACCGGAGGGGGGCTGGATGGGATGGCGTTCTATGACAAGTGGGTTGAGGTCGATCATGGCCATGTGGTTGTGCAGAAAGTCGAGCACGACGGCGCGCGAGACGTCGGAGGGCAGTGGGGTGATGGTGGTGAAGAGGGTGCGCTTGGCCATCTTGAGGCGGTCTTTGGTGTGTGAGTCGAGCGTGGGCCGCTCCCAGGACCGGTTGGCGAGGAAGGCCATTGCTGGTGCGTGTAGTGGTGTTGTTGTGTTTCGGCTTCGGGGCCGATGTGGTGCTAGGTTTGCGCGAGGCTGTCAGGGTTGGGGTCGAGGCTGGCGGCAAGGCGGAGTAAGAGACGAACGGGGCCTTGACACGTCCTTCTCTTACGAAAGCTGGTTCAACGTCGTTGCAGCAGGAAAAGAGAAAAAGAAGACAGCCAAAAGCCAAGGACACAAAAACATCAGCAGCAGCAGCAGAAGCAGCAGAAGCAGCCCGGCAGAAAAGCTATATAAGATTGTAGGATTCAACCCAGTCCTTCCTGATCGTCGGGATGGGCCCAGCCAGCGGGCGCAAGCAAGCAAGCATGGCCAGCCTTGCCGGGTCCATCCTTCCTTCCCGCCCACCAGGCCGCGAGAGCCATACATAGCCCGAGCCCGAGCCACTCAGCCTAGCCCCACTGGTAAATGGAAACTTACCCTACAGCACCCTACAGCACCCACAGCACCCTAGCACCTTTGCAGCTCGAAAAACTCCACAGGCCTCTGGACGAGGCCCCAGTTGCATTCCTGGCACTGCTAACAACTCCCACTATACACCGCCATATCCTTCTTCTTTTTCTTCTCAGTGCTTGTATGATTCTTTGGACATTTTCTGAATATGTCTGCAAGTCAAAAGGAGTTAGTTGATCGTATTACCCCGTCTCTCTACAACCAAAGTTCAGAAGGGGAAAAGCCAAAAAGGCTACACTTATACTCTCGTGGTTCCCGAGCTTCGAGAAGGCCCCAGGAAGGTTTTCTGGCGAAGCGACCAATCACAACTGCAGCGGCCCGTGGTAGTGCGGATCCAGTAAACCCAGCCAAAATTCAGTGCTGTGGTTATCTTTAGCGGGTGAGTGAGTGAGGTGAGTGAGTGCGTTGCTGGCTAAAAGAACTGGCTGCAGCCTACAAGGCTCCAGTCTCCCTCAACACGGCTTGTAAAGGACCTGATAAGCTGCAGCTGCAGGCTGTACATGGTAGCAGCAAAACAAGCTCAGCCCCCTAAAAATAGCGCAGCATTCGTTGCTTCCAATCGGGCTGCGCAGGTCCAGATGACATGATATCACACGTACATACTTAGTCCCGGGGAGGGGGGAAGATGGTTGTGACTGCTGGCTTTTAGTTTTTCTTTGCTTTTTGCTGACTGTATTGCTTTTACCAAAGTTGACTGTGGTTGTTCATCTGGACTGAAATCCCAACGCCAGAGGTTGAACGTACGCACGAGTGTGATAGAGAAACAGGCGCTCTAGCCAGCCTTGACAGCGACCATTTGGGACCCTAACTCTGGGCTTTGGCCGGGTCCAAGCCCCCACTGGAAACCACTGTGGAGCCCGTTGCGCGTATCGTTGGTACAGCCTCACAGCCTTTTCAACCCACACCTCTGGCAATATTCTCCGAGCCGATGAAACGCCGTCGTTCATCAAATCAACATTGTCCCTTTTTTTTCTTGGGATTTTTTCTCTTTCCTTTTTGGGATTTTTTTTTCTCTCTTTCTCTCTTTTTCTTTCTTAACCAAGAAAAATACCAGCTTGGATGCTTGTGATTTGTGGTCTTTGCACACCAACGCATAACATTGAAACCAAGAAAACTCCTGATCATTCCTGCAAGGCGCAGGAATAGGCTGTGTTGTCATTGTTTGCTATTCAATTTTCCCCGTCTAGGCAGCGCAGGATCAACGTCTTTTGCTGAGGCCCCTTCGTCTATAAGGACATTCTTTGGAGGTAGCCTTGCCACTTTGCTCGCTTGATGACTGCGCTGCCCAGTCGATCATCGAAAGATATCACTCGAAATTGCTATACGCAAGCTAAGCGCTCACTATTTCTAAGTGGTGCTGAAGAACAACATGACATTGCCTCAGTGGAACCCGATTTCAATAAAATCTAGTCTTGCAAGCTTTGGATTATAAACGGCAATGGGCAGCATTATCATACCCATTATCCAAGAAAGATGAGCACCCGGTAAGTGAGTTCTTTTTACTCTTGCAAGTGGCAGCACGAAAAAAAAAATGCTCGTAATAAATAGGGCTCATAATCACTATACAATCAGCTAGCACGAAGAGTGATCTTTGGTGTCTACTCTCGAAGCAAGTAATTCTTCAGATGGAGGGGCAGGTACAAAATAATACCCCCATCTTGCCCTGCAAATATGCTTGATATGAAAAATAAAATATCATTCTTAACGAGTGCGCCTTCGGAAGAGAGACATAATACACCATGCTGCCAACTTTGTCCCCAACTTCCTCATGGACCCGTTATATCCGAGCAAGAACCACACGCACCACGACCACTCACTTACACAGCCTCGCCCTCGGAGCTGAGCATGCAACCACGGCTGATCGGGACCCAACACCAGATCAGCAGATGAGTGGGGCGGGGCTTCGAAAATACGCATCATGTCTTGTTCCTTGTCTTCGACAGGTCTGGTCGATTGTACATGCACGATGGCGCAGAATATCGATTGACCTACCACACGCGCGTTTACATATTTTTGTTGAGTTACTTAGATCTGTAGATGTTGCGTCGAGAACATAGATACTGTACCTACAAACGCAGCCAGGTGGCGAAGCTTTACAAAGTCGAGCGTCCATTGTCAATTGTTGAATAGTCTAGCAGAATCTACTGAGTTCACTGAACACAGCATATTAAAGATGCTTGTTAGTGCTGACGTAAAGAATGCATCGCTGGTTCGCAAACGTCTTCTTCATCTTGTTACGCCACAGGATCTGCCATCCCAGTCAACCAAAATTCGTGGTCCGTTCCATGGTACTTGGTTGTTCACTAAAAAGTCATTTCAGAAGCGAGTGGCACCGCTCGAAGAGGGGTAGACGTGTACAAATGAGAATATATTACAAGCATCGAAGCTCAACAGCTGCGGAAAAAAATTAATATGAAATAAAGAGGGTATGCGAACAGAAAATACTTTGGAAAACTCTAGTCCACGTCTTTTTGACTCCATTAACCGCTTGACAGGGCAACACGCCCCCAAAGCTTCACGCACGCAATGCCTTTCCAAGATAATGCAATCCAGCATCCGTCATTTGAGTCCTTCCTCCCAACGCCTCCATTCAAGCTCAACGCCTCCGTGCAAGCTTCAACCAGATCAAGCTGCGTTTGCTTGGAACCCTATATACTCCGAATGCGTACATCCACATCAAGGCCCGTCGCCTGGACCCTTGATTCAGGAGTCAGACGTATTTCCCCGCTTCTGCTCAACGATGACACCATCCTCTCCACGCAACCCCGGGTCCTGGTATGCGGCGTGGCCGACGGCGTAGTCGTCCTCGTCGCACAGTTCCTCGAGCGTCTTGCGCTTCGTCTCCTTGATGAGTAGGGTTGAGAAGCAGCCCAGAAGCATAAAGAGCGAGAAGATCTCGAGAACGTGGTTGAGCCAGGGGTTGGCATTGGTGGCAGTGGCGCCGCGCGTACGCAGAGGGGCAATAGCACCTTGACCTGTTGATAGAAGATCGTCATGTCAGTGGCGAGTCCTTGTGTACCAGAAAGCAAAGTGAAATGAAGCAAAATTGTAATGAGCAAGAGAACTTACCAATGATGGAACCAATCTTGCCCGACGCAGCAGAGATACCGTGGGAAGTGGAGCGGTAACGGGTTGGGAAACATTCACCGGGCACAATAAACGTGGTTGCGTTGGGGCCAAAGTTGAAGAAGAACTGAGCCAGGACGTAAATGGCCAGGAGACCGTTCTCGCCGAGACGGTTGTAGCCGAAGCCCATGGCGATGAAGAGCACGGTAAGGATGGCGAAGCCACCCAGCTGGATGGGCTTACGGCCAATGGTGTCGACAGTCGCAACAGTGACCCAGTATCCGGGAACAGCGCCTGCAAGGACAATGATCAGGTTGCCAATGGCCGTATTGTACAGAATCTCGTACGTCGACTTGGCGCCAGATGTCGAGTAGCCGATAGCTTGGAGGATGGTGGCGTTGTTGAGCGAAAGACCGTAGTAGGCAACGTCGAGGAAGAACCACGAGAGCGCAGTGCCAGCAAGGAGCATGGCGTTCTTGCGCTTGCCGTAATGGCGGAAGAAGTCGCGCGGGCTGGCCGCAGGAATTTGCATCTGCTCGTTGGCGTTCTTGGCGGCTGCGATGCGTGCGACCTCGTCGACGTTTGCCTCGCCGCGCTTGCCGCTAACATAATACTTGGCGTCCTGGTCAGCCTTCTCGACGTCCTTGGCCACGTCAAAGGTGTAACGAGGTGTCTCGGGGATAGTCAGACGGTAGTAGAGGGCAATGCAGCCTGGCACGGCACCAAAACCAATGAGTGTTCTGTTCAGCGGTCAGTACTATGTCTGGTAGGAAGGCAGATTACTCGGAATGGATACTGTGAGTTAGTCGTTGAAGGGAAGAACGGCTTACCTCCACATCTTGTCAACAGCAATAGCACAGACACCAGTGCAGTTGGCAAGCTTGCTAGATGACTCAAGAGACTCCTTGAAGCCAACGGTCACACAGATCATGACAATGGCGGCGCACAGCTGGCCCAGACCCTGCATGGCAAAGACGGCGCCCATCATGGCACCTCGCCACTTGGTGGTTGCAAACTCTGATGTAATGATTGAAGACAGAGGATAGTCACCACCAATACCAATGCCCATCAAGACACGCCAGAAGATAATGACACCAATAATATCCATAGAGGGAGAGCTGCTGGCCAGGGCGTGGGCGAGAGTTGCAAAGATGATGACCATGAGCTCTAGACCGTACATACGCTTACGACCGACCTGTCAGGAAGAACCTCGTTAGCACTCGGGAATTTTGAAGGGTACAGCAACTTCTTTTAGATGCTATTTCGAGGCAAGAGAGAAAAAAAAAACGTACAATATCTGCCATGGCACCAAAGCCGAATTGGCCAATAACTGTGCCGGCACTGGTCGCCAACTTGATGGCTGTATCGCTGCTCGTGGGCATCTTACCCACGCCGGGGTAGTAGACGATTCCCAGCATAGTCGTGAGGAGAGAAGCGGCAAAGATGTCGTACGAATCCGTAAAGAAACCAACACCAGCGACCAAGACAGCTCTTACGTGGTACCAACCAAAAGGCGCCTTGTCGATCTCGGCCAGGGCAAGACGACGACGCTCGTTGGGATCTTGAATATGAACCTAGACGTTGTGAGCCAAGTCAGCAAGAGAATGCCTCACACAATCGATCATGTCCAACCGAATCAGTACTTACAAAGTCATTATGGAAATTGTGGTAAGCAGCGTTACCACCGCTCGTCTTGCTCGCGTCCATGGCGGGTGCTTTTAGAACCTCAGACATAGTGACGGTGTTTCGAGGTGTTGTCTCTCTCAGACAAGTGGTACTCAGCTGAAGATAATGAGAGACGACTGAGCACTGATGGTTGAACACGAAACAGGAAAGCAGACCGGTCAGGACCAACGTTCCAGAAATCAACGGAGACCTTGATCCTCATATACCCAGGAAGGAGATGACCCAGGCCAGGTCTGCGGGTCCGGACGAGGTTCGCACATCATTTAAACTTAACAATAGAGAACCCCAGCACAGCGAGGTACACACTGCATCTTCTTGGGTGGGAGACATGTGTGAAGAAGGGGCAAGGCTTGTTACTCTTTTGGGAGTCGAGCCACACGCTGTGCTAGGATGCGACATGCAAGGCTACCCTCCCTAACGATCACACAGCGGCCCACTTTGGTAGCGAATTGTCTGCAACCTCTAACAGATAGTCTAGCGCAGGGTCCGCAAAGTCTCCCTGTCAGTATCTGCAGAGGCAGGACTGTATGGCGTATTGAGTACAACGTAGGCTCAATAAGCTCACAGCCCACATGGCAAGATGCTCAGTTGGTAATTGAGACGCATCCGGGTGGACAATCAAACTTATGATGCGCAACAGCCCTTGTATGACATCGACGCAGACGAGCAGTTCTAGGTTCCCACTCGCAGGACGGGTAACGAAGCTGGAGGATATTGGTTGGTGTCGGCTTGCGAATCCACGGAGATTTCACTAGACTTGGACTGTTGAGATAGTCTGCCAATACCTCTCCAGCCCCCTACCCATTGGCTGGTGAGGCATCTCCCGCTTGCTAGCCTGTCAGGCCTCTGAAGCAGCCCCTTGTACAGCATTGTACCTCGGTATATCGGTACACAAAGAGACGTTGACGCTTCTAACTCACCTTTAGTCTCCAGCCAAGTGTTGATGGTTGAGTGGAGCGCTAGAAGGTGGATGTCGGTGTTCGAAAAGGGCAACGTCGACCGCAGCATAAGCCCATACCGCAGCCTTCCGAGATGACAGGCTTTATCTGTTGCATGCACGATGTACAAGAAAGTGCTCTGTTGTCCGGAGTAGCACCAGGCAAGCCCTACGCAGTCAACATGGTCTCAGCCTTTCGTCCAACCACTCAAGTAATTTGTCTGGTAGAGGGCGTGTCTCGCTGTCAAAACATGCATGACAGCCTTGTACATGATCCGGGGACACATTATGCCGCCATGGAAGTACTTTCTGGCGCAGCGGATGGCCGAGCTAATAATAACAAAAATCAATTTGTCTTGAACAACAAAGCTCCCGGATACAGCTCACGCGCGGGACCAGAAATCTCTAGCGCATTGGTAATTGACGACTGCTGAGATTTTGCTGACTGGGCGAGACTTGGACAGTCGTCCTCCAATCAATTATGCCGTGTGTCGTTCCACGAGAGGCATTGGCTCGTCGGCAGTCTCCTCGAGTCCCAATGTGGCTTGTCTTGGCCTTTGGGAAAAGTCTGATCGTCTCCGAGAAATCCAGAGCTGGGCGAGCGGGCAGGGCCTTTCGCAAACGAGAGAGCTGCCAAGACAGTTGGACGCGCCAAGTCGGCCTTTTATCAGTATTTGCTCGGCGGGTGGCGTCGCCTTGTCGAGATCTCGAGCAGGTCGAGGAGACCTCGCGATGCTCATCAAGCAAGCGTTCAGCTTGTCGACCCATGCAAGCCAAGCCCACGCCATGCGGGCCGGGGCCACATCCCACCTATCCACCTATCCACCCCCGCGAATTGACAGACGCAGCGGGGCCACGTTTCTACTTTCCCTCTGCTGATTGGCGCAGTTTACATCTGTCTTGAGGCTCTGTGATAGGCAGACTGGGGCCCTTGTCCCAACCGCAGACGACAATGCCTCCTGCTTGCTCACCGGTTGGTTGCTCAGCATGATTCCGAGTGTCTGCGGTTAAGGATATTTCAACTTCCGCTTGCGCCACACGTCAAACAACCGTTGAGCAGGCTCTCCGCTATCTCAGACAAACACAGTGACATGTGGGAACGCATAAACAGCCTGCCGTATCGCGCGACCTTCGCGGAGCACGCCGAGAGTTTGGCGCTCATTATGCTACCAAATGAACTTGTGTGGGTACGCCATGTTGAAGCAGGCTTAGGATGAAAAGTACGACCAAGACCAGGTTGGAAGACGATTGCCGGATATGAAATTGGCAGCACGTGGGTGGCAGACTGCACGTAAAACGCCCGGCAAGGCGATGTCCCTTCCCTTCCCTTCCTTTGCTGGTCCGACTTCGAGTATTTGTCCTATTGCCACTTGCTGCCTAGCGGCCATTTGCAGCGGAGCGATGCCTCACGTCTCCTCTCTGCTCGACCCGAGCGATCGGATCTGCCTAGGCCCTACAAGGCCCAGACCTATTAATGCATTGTGCAAGGTGTCTGTGTTCGAGGCGTCGATCTGGAATGTAATACCACGTGAAGCAGTACTGGAACGCCATTTTCGCCAGTTGCCCCGTCTGCTTGCGGATGGACAGAAGCCAGACCTAGAACGCATTGTGGGCCCTACAAGACTCCTCTCTTCCATTGATGCAATACCCATCCAGCTGCGGACTCCCGCTTGCCCGAGCGCCGGGTCCGGCTCGATATTTGTCAAAGCCAGTGTTGCAGCCACCAGAGCAAACCCTGACCGAGACTACCAAACACCTGCCCTTCTTGACAAAAGTGTCATCTTATTTGGCTTAGCTTGTTAAACATTCTTCGCGGATTAAAAAGTTGTGTTGACAGAAATTGTGTTGACAAGCCCATGTTCCGAGCATGACGTGTTTTTCGGCAGCTGTTGAGGTGAGTATCGTGCCCATATCAAACCTCTACTACCTTTTCGTCATCATCTTCCTCCTCATTATCGTCGTCCACCTCCCCAATCTTGTGAATTTGCTTGCTCTGCTCTTCCTCGTCTTCATCTTCAATTTCTTGCACACGAGGCCCATTTTCGTCCTCGACCTCGTCGTCGAGCATGATGACTTGGACAAGTCTTTCACATGCCACCCGCACTCCCTCATCCTTGACGCGCAAATGTGTCTCGCGGACCACTGGGTACACCTTGACTTCTCGCATGTAATCACGGCCTGCCCTAGTTGTCGTAAAGATCATCAACGTCTCAATATGCATCTGGATGATGTTGGGATCGCTCTCTCTCTCCTTGTCTGGAGGCAGAAGTTGCAACTCGGGAAGCATCTCCATCATTTCTTCGGGGTCGTAATCCTCACTACCCATAAGTGGCAAGAGAATGTAAGGGAGAATATGGATCTCGTCTTCGGCAAAGAAGGCCGGGTGTGAGTCAACATCGAATGCCACGTTCTTGATGGCGCCCGCCACTCCTCTCCGTCGGATATCGGATTTGTGCTCTGTGAAGACCTTCAACTTGGTGATAGGGACTACACCGTCATACTCCTGCCGCGTGACGAAATACTTGCGGATCTCCGGGTGCTTGGCCAAATCGGCAAAAAGATATGCCAAATAATCGTAATCAGCGTCCTTGTTGTACGATCCATCCATTCCCTTGACGAAAAGATCGACCAACTGATTCATCACCAAATCATCAGAGCCAAGAGCTTCTGGCGCTTCTTGTCGACGATCCAAGATGCTCTTAAGGCCATCCCACTTGGCAAGATTGGCGAGCAGTGTCGCAAACAGATTTGCGTTGAACTCTGTTTGTTTCTATCACCAAATACTTGCGTTAACCAACCTGGATGTTCGCTAGGATCGCCCCGTGCATATCGCATCGACTGAAAGAACGGCAACATACCAATATGCGGCTCAGCACAACGTCGATGAATTTTTCGTCTGAAGCTAGTTTCTCAAGAATTTCGCTGTCTCCTGAGAGGTTCACAAGGATGAACAAGGCATGATGAGCAATTTTCTGGTTTTCATATTAGTGCTCGTGCTTTCGGTTGGGTTCAGAGGCAAGAAAGAGTACCGGTCTATCTTGCACCAAGACTTTGAGGTTGCGGATCGGCAAAAAGTCCTTCTTCTTGAAAATTGACGGCTGAGAAGACGAGTATGGCACCAGGTTTTCGATTGCTACACCGCGGATTTGAGGCGTAGGATGGCCAATGAAGCCTACGAGCTGGCTTGTCATCAGAACCTGTGATTTTGACCCATGATGGGGGTTTTGTTCGAACAAACCTCGTCTAGTTCTGTGGCCATGGTTGAAAACGAAGTAATGCTATTGAAAATAGTACACGTATGCGAGTCGGCGCGGTTTACGGTGCTTCTCAGAAAAGTGATTTGGTGAGACGACAGTCGAAGGTGAAAAAAATCCAGGGCAAAACGACGTTGTAAGTCTTGCATGCAGCATGTGATTGGTGGGGCTCAGGCAATTGCAGATTATGGCAGATGCTTTCAAAATTTCATGGGAAGGAACCAGGTACTGTGCCCATGTACCTGCCCCTGCTGACCAGTCGCAGCGGGGCTTATCGATAAGCTCCACCCCAAATTATTTTGAACTGGCGGCCAAGCAGAAAAGGTCCTTTTAGACGAATCCAACATTATTTGCGACTGCTCCCCGTTAACGCGACTGTACTATCTTAAAATCTTGCATCATCTGAGACTCTAACATAGAAGCTTGCGTGGCGCACAGTATACAATGCCGAAAGCGACTGCGTCCACGTCGCGCGACGGTCGCCGTCACAACCCTCTCGAAGCAGACATTGTCGGCGGAAGTGGCATCCTACGATCAGGCACCTCGGGAAAGAAGATCAAGTCCAAGACCGAAAAGGAGGACGATCACTTTGTCAACTCGAAGCAGTCTGCGGCCATCTTACAACTCGGCCGAGAGCTGGCAGAAGAGGATGAAGCGGGCGACGCCGCTGCGGAACCACAAAGAAGTGCCTTCGACATTGACTCGAGGTTTACGGCCGGCGAGGTCGAGCAAAATGGCGATATAGACGACGAAGAAGAGGAATGGGGCGACGAGGAGGATGAAGATGTTGAGATTGATGAGGCTGATATTGCACCCGAAGATTTGGCGACATTCAAAAAGTTCCTGGCAGCCGACGAGGAAGACCCATTATTGAAGCACAACTTCTGGGACAGCAACCCCGATGCTGGCCAGGAGCAGCAGCAACAAGGAGGCACAAACCTCGCCGATTTGATAATGGAAAGAATTCAAGAGTTCGAGGCAACTGGAGGACAGCGGCAAGAGATGGGAGGCATGGACGACTTTCCTGAGGAAGACCTGCCGCCCAAGGTCATCGAAGTATATGCGAAGTGCGTTGCAGCTATCATGCCCAGTCTCTTGTATGCAGGACATCACTGACATGGTCAACAGGTGTGGCATGATTCTGAGCAGATGGAGGAGCGGCCCTTTGCCAAAACCGATTAAGATCCTCCCAACAGTGCCCGACTGGGAGAGAATCATCGAAGTCGCGCAACCCGACAATTGGACACCAAACGCTATTTTCGCTGTGACAAGAATATTCACATCCTCGAAGCCCGGTGTAGTTCAACGCTGGCTCGAAATGGTTGTGTTGCCTCGCGTCCGGGACGACATTTACGAGACCAAGAAGCTCAACGTTCACCTCTACAACTCACTCAAGAAGAGTTTGTACAAGCCATCGGCATTTTTCAAGGGCGTCCTGTTTGCTCTGATCGAGTCTGGCACGTGTACTCTACGCGAAGCACACATCGTTTCCTCGGTCATGTCGCGCGTGTCGATACCAGTATTGCACTCTGCTGCCGGTCTGAAGGGTCTTTGTGACCTGGCTGCACAGCAAGCATCCAATGGAGAGTCTGCAGCTAGCACAAACGTCTTTATCAAAACTCTGCTCGACAAGGGCCTGGCGTTGCCATACCAGGTCATTGACGCCCTCGTCTTCTTCTTCCTGCGTTTCCGCTCCATCGACCCTGCTGCGGTCAAGGAGGCAGAAGCTCTAGACCGGCCCTCGTACGACAAGATCGGACGGCAGTTGCCAGTGCTCTGGCACCAGTGCTTGCTGAGCTTTGCCCAAAGATACCGAAACGATATTAACGAAGACCAGAGAGAGGTATGTACTCTGTTCAAAATGTCCTATTTATTGGAGGAAGTGTTTCGCTAACCCATTCAGGCGCTGCTTGACTTGCTTCTTACACACGGTCACTCTGCCATTGGGCCCGAGATTCGGAGAGAGTTGATTGCAGGCCGTGGCAGAGGCGTGCCTGTTGAGCCACAAGGCTCAGCGTTCGATGGCGACGATACGATGCAAGTGGATTGAAGTAGAGGTTGACGGAAAAACTTGCCGAATAAAGATACCCGTTCAGGAGTTCAGATTAGCATTATGTCTTCTGGCTATCAAAGACAAGTCAAAACCAAGGATAAGGTTGACCATAGAGCCTGTGATAGCGGTGTCATTGTGCCGTCAATGATTTATTGCAATGTATTCTACGTGGACACTGATTAACTCCGTACCTTAGGGGACGAGGTACCGACGACTGTGATATATGATAAATCGGTAGTCCAAAAAAAAAAGTTCAATAGACACTTTGGCTTGGGCTCGAATCCCAATATTTCAATGAGAAATTGCCAATTGTACTCTTGACTTTCCCATAGACTGACTGCTTTTGAGCACCATTGCCTTTTCGAGGTCCGTGAGATTTGAGGAACTCTGTAACCAACAACCTTCTTGCTCACTCAATCCATGCATATACAACATCTCAGCTCATTGATTCAGTACGAGTGAATAAGCATCTTCACCAATCTTGAGTTCTAGAATACACAATGCTGGACTCGCTCAGCGGTACGTACACTGCGCCACAAATCAGCTGTGGCTGCTAGCTGTGGCTGGAATCCAATTAAACCCCTGCAAGTTCAAGACTCAGCAGGACCGTGACGCGCTTTGCCAGTTGAGACGCGTCAACCTCCAACCCTTCAATCCCACTGGATCTGGCAACTCTACCACCAACCCATAGTCATATTGAGGTCTACACTCCTGATATTCAACTACGACTCCGGATTCTTGATCATTTCCACATATATCAGAGCGCCATCTCCGGCAATGGCTCCAACACCAGGATCTACGGGCAGAAAGCGTGGTCGGCCACGTAAGGACGAAGCAGACCGCATGACACCGATCAAGAAGGCTCGCATGGGCACAGTTCCTACAGACCAACAATCAAGTCCTACCAGGTCGACAAATTCCAAGAATTCCTCCAGCCGAGCCACCGGACGAAGAAATAAGGCATTGGTTGATGCAGGTTCCATACCTAACACGGATGAAGAGGGACAAGCGACCTACAAGCCAGCTGCAGTATCTTCAAGAGATGACATCGACGACATATATGACTTCCCAGGTTCGGATCGAGACTCGAGTCCTGTGAAATCCACCTCAGCAAGAATACCGCGAGACAGTCACTTAACTCGCGCCACGCCTTTAGGAAGAAAAAATAGTGGTTCCATAACCAAGAAACCCCTACCAAAAATCGACACGGAGCAAGCCAATGCTTCACCAACACACTCCAAACGCAGATCCCGAAAACCAGTTCAATCGGAAATCTACTCAGAAACTGAGCGCGGTGAAAGTGAAGGCAGTTCAGACTCGGAAGACGTACTCGCATCTGCAAAAGGCACCCCAGCTGCGAGAAAGGTGCCACTCGCCGTGGCCGATGGACCTGTGCCACTGTTGAAAGGAATCCTCACTCCTAGCAAGAGACTGAGTAAACGAAATACCAAAAACGTCGCTTTTGACGAGCTCGCGGTTGATAATACCGTTGACGAAATATATTTCTCCGACCTTCCGAAAAAACCTGTCCAATCCAAATCATCAGCTGAGATCCGACCTGCGGGCAAAGAAAACAGGCCTATATACAAATCAGATG
Source organism: Coniella lustricola (assembly GCA_003019895.1). NCBI lineage: Eukaryota > Fungi > Ascomycota > Sordariomycetes > Diaporthales > Schizoparmaceae > Coniella > Coniella lustricola. The sequence goes on along the minus strand of KZ678572.1, from coordinate 16,512 downwards.
AGTCAAACGAGGCTGCCCTCCAAGAGGAAGACGACGAAGACGAAGATGTGTGCGCCATTTGCTCGAAGCCAGACTCCAATCCGCCCAATGAGATCTTGTTTTGCGACGGCTGCGATATGGCGGTACATCAAAAGTGCTACGGTGTGGCGAGGATACCCAAAGGAGATTGGCTATGCAAAACCTGCTCTCAAGACCTCTTGGTACCTGTTGCCATGCCGGAAAGTGGCAAGACAATTGTAGCAAACGAGGCTGTGCCTGATATCGAGAATTTTGGGCAACACCTGCAGTCCCTTAAACGTGTGCTCCTAGATCGCTGCGTGGGCAGACGCAGGATCAAATTATGTCACCAAGATGAAGCGTATGACAAGACGTTCCAGCTCGTGGAACAGACTGTCCTGGCAGGCGAAGGAAACTCTATGCTCGTGATTGGCGCCAGGGGTTGCGGCAAGACCACCATGGTCGATTCGGTACTATCTGATCTAAGTCTGGAGCATGGAAATGAGTTTCACGTAGTGAGACTGAACGGCTTCATCCACACGGATGACAAATTGGCGCTCAGGGATATTTGGCGCCAACTGGGCAAAGAGATGGAAGTCGAGGAAGAGATTATCGGAAAGACGAACAACTACGCAGACACGCTGGCGTCGCTGCTGGCCCTGCTTTCACATCCGTCCGAAATCGCCGGTGCTCAAGACGGCCTCACTTCCAAATCAATCGTCTTCGTTATTGATGAGTTTGACTTGTTCGCAACACATGCCAGACAGACTCTGCTCTACAACCTATTTGACATTGCACAGGCAAGAAAGGCGCCCATTGCAGTTCTTGGGCTCACTAACAGAATCGACGTGGTAGAGAGCCTCGAGAAGCGCGTCAAGAGTCGATTCAGCCACCGCTATGTCTACATGTCCCTGGCCAAAACACTTGCTGCATATTGGAGTGTCTGCAAGCAGGGTCTCACGGTAGATGAGCAAGATGCGGACCAAGAAGGACTCGATATATCCCTTGCGGGACATACCGAGTTCCAAGACTACTGGACCAAAAAGATCGACACACTTTATGCACACCAGCTTTTCAAAGACCACATCGAATACCACTACTACAGCACCAAATCGGTGCCCGCCTTCCTAGCAAGCTGCATAATGCCTCTCGCAAGCCTTTCGCCAGCCAATCTCTCCCTGCACTTCCTGACCCCAGCCATTGCCAATGACCCTCCCGACTCCAAGCTGCACTTGCTCGGTTCCCTCTCAGATCTTGACCTCTCGCTGCTCATCGCCGCAGCACGCCTCGACATTGTGGCGCATACGGACACGGTCAACTTTGCCATGGCTTACGACGAGTACACGACGCTCATCGGGCGCCAGCGCGTGCAGTCAGCGACGGCCGGGATGTTGGCACTTGGGGGCGCTGTGCGTGTCTGGGGCCGGGGTGTCGCGGAGATGGCTTGGGAGCGTCTTGTTTCTCTGGGCCTGCTGCTGCCTACTGGCATGGGGAGCCGGCATGGTGGTATCGAGAGTAGGATGTGGAAGGTCGATGCTGCGCTTGAGGAGATCCCCGTTGCGGTGAAGCTGAATGCGATATTACAGAGATGGTGTAAGGAGATTTGAGTGGGGGATATGAGGGGTTGTTTTTTTGGGCATCGTCAGACGATTCGAGCGTTGTACACTATACTATTATTCGTTCACAGCGCGTATAGGTTGTTTAAAACTATGATCTGGTGTCGGACTATAGTATACGTAGGCTAAATGACACAATTTGAGCCTGCTTCAGTGACCATAACTTCGCATCGGAGAAAGTCTTTGAGACCAAAAGACTCAAGATTGATCGAGGGTCTCTTTGTCTTCTCCCTGAATCCGACGAGCAAGTACTTGCAGCATTTTGTCGACATCGTGCAAGACAATTCGCCATATTCCACACCATGAACTCCCTGAGAACGACTATTATCCATTAGTATCATCATCGTCGTCATCATCAAAGTCATAGTCATCATCCTCTCGACATAATCACACCCGGCTTCAAAAACCACGGCAGATCATCGGTCCCAGAAAACCTCATCGAGCCGCTGAATCGCCTCCTGCACACAATCATGCTCACAAACCATTTTTTGCACAGCTGGGCTCGCCCTCTGGTCCGCAATCACGACATCACCACCGTCTTTTGCCGTCGCACTCCTCTTCGCATCTCTGCAAACTCGCGATCCCGCTCCTCGCGCGCTTTCCCCTCGCCTAGATGTAGCTGGCGGCCCGCGTATGCCGCCAAATTCACCAGCGTCGTGGTGCGGTCCTTGCAAAGCGTCTCGGACGCCTTGCGCACGCGGATGGTGTTCTCTTGTTGTTTTTGCAATCGCGACTCGTCGTCTGCCTCTCTTGACGGCGCGGAAACCAGCTCAGCAGCTCAGCAAGCACAGCCCCATCCTCGATCGCTCATCGCAGCGCCCTGCGACTGATGCAGCAGCGTCGGATGACACGCATCGCCTAGCAGCGCCACAGCATCGACGCTCCATGTCGCCATCTGAGTGCCAGCTCCAACAAAGTCCAGGTTAGGTGCATGCTCGTGGACGGTGAGCTTCTGGAAACCGATCTTGATCGGCCGTCGTGGCGGCAGAACGGCCACTCAAACGAGGCTGGCCATTGCGCCGTGGGCTGACGGGCTGAGATATTTGTCCATTCACGCAGAGTTCTTATTAGCTTGATCATTGACTTTTGTATGAGCTCGCTTGACGAGCCGAGAAGCGAGAGAAGAGGGGCGGAACTATGGAGAAATCCAAGTCAGACCCTCAAGGCTGGCGGGGCGGTAGTTGCAAATTTAGAAAGTTAAGGAATCTTTATATTTGGGTACTTTCTTTGTTGCTGAAATGGTTGAAGTGCTGGGTTGCCTGGGTAGCCTAGGTTGAGTCAGGCTGGGCCAGGGGAAGCCAGGGCGTTTATTCAGGCTGCGAAGGCGTTCATCTAGCCTTCTGCAGCGCTGTGATAACTCTGTTTTTAGGGTTTGGTGCCCCTGCTGAGACACTGGGATACAGCCCTGTTCAAGGCTCGATGGATGGGGTGCTGTAACCCTGAAGCTTATGGCTGGCTTGTTAGACTCGGCCCATCCCGTCTGAGAGTGGTGTGTGAGTGTGTGTGTGCTGGATTTATACTTTCTGGTTTGAGAATGGATCAGTTTCGGGTATCTGTCTGTACAGCTCGAGCACGATAATATGTAAGCTGCAGTGGGAATTGCCCGCTACAAGTGCCCAGCAGCAATGACCGAGATGCTGACGTCAAGGTCAATCGTTGGCAGCGGCCCAAGGCTTCGCATGGTGGGGACTTGGCCAGGGCAAACAGGGGTCCTTCAATGCACCGCCAGCGAGCGTTGGCCCTGCAGCCGCCGACGTCACTCTGGGAGTGTGGCCACTTGCTGGCCAAGCTAGCCTGCTGGCCAATCGTCCGCTTCTGCCCCAGCCAGGCCAATGCCTGTTTTAGTGCTGGCGTTTCAGCTTTTTCTACGCTATAGGCCCTCTTGGCGCTGTAAAGCATGTCACTACAGTGCCTGCGTGCCTCCTGTCATAGCCGTCCAAAAGTCCTTGTCGCTAGCAATCTGGCTGTCTGGGTTGCTGCATCTCGGGAATGCTTGATTGCGATAGCCATCACCGCCTCCTGTCGTTCACGGCCCTCACCATCTATCTCCCATCTTCCGTCTCCCCTCTCCACATGTCCACGCTCGCTACCAGGCAAAGGCCTCCTTGTTTTCTTTGTCCCGGCAATTGATTCTATTCCTGTTGCTTACCACACAAGAACGGCCAAGCACAATCCATTGTCACGACCAACGACCAGCGACCACCTCTTTGTCGCCATTGCCACAAAACGAACCCTCGATCAAGCACTGCACCGCCCTCTCTCACAACGTGCGATTGCTTCCTGGGCTTCCTGTGCATCGCAAAGGCAGAAGGACACTGTCATGATGCTGCTCATTGCGTAACTCGAGACCCCTCCCGCTCTATTTCGCATGTCGGCAAGCCCGCCCAACGCTCTCGTCTCAGAACGCACTTCACCACAGGACCCGTCTTTGATCTTCTTCCACTGCATCGACACATCTCGACTAACCTGCATACCGCCATCTGCAACCCTCCTGCGATCCGCTTCCGCGTCTCGGTCTATACAAGCGACTCACCTCCTGATCACACAGCTTTTTCACTGTCTGAACTCACGTGAACCTCTTTTTTTTTCCGACTGCGCGTACAATCAACGACTCCACGGGCTTTCGCCCTCTCCCTTGCCGCCTCTCTCCGCTGCGCCGCCATGTCCACCAATTCTTCCGACGCCGACACAGGCTCCGGCACAGCTCAGGCTTATGCTGGCTATGGCTTACAATCCTTCCTTGCTTCCGTCGCGGTTTCCGCCGCGGTTGCTGGTGTACAGATTAGCCTCTTTGTTATCTTGCGAAACAAACTTGCAAGAATCTACAAGCCAAAGACCTTCTTGGTCCCGGAAAGAGAGAGGACGTGAGTTTTGGCTTCTTGAGCCCCTCGCTCGACATTGTGGACTTACTACTGACTGACTGTTCTTGTACAGTGATCCTCCTCCTTCGGCGCCATGGGCCCTCATTGTCGACCTCATGAAGGTCACCGACCGTGAGATCATCAAGAAGTGCGGCTTGGACGCCTACTTCTTTTTGCGATACCTCAAGACCCTGCTCGTCATCTTCATCCCCATGGCCTGTGTAATCTTGCCGATTCTCCTCCCGGTCAACTACGTCGACGGTAGAGGTTCCAACTTGTGGACCAACTCGACAACCTCAAACAATACCGACGAAGTTGTTGGGCTTAGTGTGCTGGCATGGGGCAATGTCAAGACGGAGAATTACAATCGCTACTGGACCCATTTGATTCTCGCTATCGCCGTCATTGTATGGGTCTGTTACGTCGTCTTCGCCGAAATGAAGGTCTTTGTGCGCGTTCGCCAGGACTGGCTCACCACAGCCGAGCATCGACTGCGAGCCTCAGCCAACACCGTCCTGGTCTCCTCCATTCCCGAAAAGTGGCTGACCGAAGAGGCTCTGCGCGGACTGTTTGACGTGTTCCCCGGAGGTATTAAGAATATCTGGCTCACCCAAGACCTTACCCCGCTCCTCGACAAGATCAAGAAGAGAAATGATATCCACAAGCAACTTGAATCGGCAGAAAGCGACCTGATCCGAGACTGTAAAAAAAATCAGCTGAAGCAGCGCGAGAAGGATGAAAAAAGGAGACGCAAGGAGCTGCGGACCAACAAGCCAACCAAGCGGGAGCGGGTGCAGCGAAAGCAGCAAGAAGACCAAGATGCTCGCCGGAGAGCCCAGGTTGACGGAGGTCTGAGCATGGGCGAACATGGCGTGGAACCTGTGGAGGAAGCAATCAGTACCGCCCACGATGAAGGCCAAGCACACGGAAGCCGCGGTGCTGCCGATCTCTTCAACCCATTCAACGCCGTAGGCAAGGTCTTGAAGACCGGCGTCATTGCAGTCAATCGCGCAGGACTCGAAGTGAGAGACGGCTTTTCCAACGTCACCCACGGGATCGACAACGAGTTGGAGAGAAGTGGTGGTTTCGTGGTAAACGGCGTTCGCCCACCGACAGCCTCCTCTGACCGACGGATTGCGACGATTCCGGAGCGCGCTGTGGCTACTGATATGGAAAGACCCAAGGTATCCTTTGCTTCTGAACTCGACCAGGCACGCTCCGACTACAACACATCCAAGAGTTCAGACGAGCAGGATCTGACGGTCCACCAGCACATCAACACGACGCGCAGTGTCGAGAATTTTGCAGACATGTACGTCAAGGAGTCTACAAAGTGGTATCAATTCTGGAAACCTCCTTCTGGAGGCTTCGCATCTCCCATCCCCCAAGGAGCTGGCGACGAGACAGACCCTTTTGATCGAAATACGACCCTGTGGCAGAAGATTAAGCACTACATACCGTTCACGGGCAACGATGAGGACCCTGTCGAGTATCCCCCATACGTCAATCCTGACCAGACCGAGGTTTACCAAGAAGCGCCTGGTTCCCAATGGGAGAAGTGGATCAAGGAAAAGGACAGGCCGCACCATCGTCTGCCGCTTTTTGACTTCACACCTGGTTGGCTTCCTGGCCTTCCATTCATCCACAAGAAAGTCGATACGATCTACTGGTGCCGGCAAGAACTCGCACGTCTCAATGTCGAAATCGAACACGACCAAATGAATCCTCAGCGGTTTCCCAAGATGACGTCTGCCTTTATCCAATTTAACAACCAGTCTGCCGCACACATGGCATGCCAATGTGTCATTCACCATGTACCCAAGCACATGGCTCCTAGGGTCGTTGAAGTTAGTCCTGAGGACGTTATCTGGGACAATATGGCCATGGTACGTATCTATACACTTATCCTCCAGATCATTCGTTCGTCTGCTTGGCATTGGTAAATTGCGCCAGTGCAAAGAATCCAAAGGTCGGTAAGAATGACAAGTACACTAACAGTACTTCATAGAGCTGGTGGGTACAATGGGTTCGAGTTATGCTAGCCTGCGGCGCAGTATTTGGCATGGTTATCCTTTGGGGTTTCCCTGTGGCCTTCTCTGCCTCTCTTTCCGAGATTGATACTCTGATCGCCAAGTACCAATGGCTTCATTTCTTGAACGAGAATGCTTCTGTGTACAAATTTGTTAAGCTGGCAGCAGGCGTCTTGCCCCAAGCCTTCTTGGCCATTATCCTAGCCCTGGTTCCTGTCGTCTTGAACATGATTGCCGAGTTTCAAGGTGTCAAGACGGGCGCTGCCCGGTCCGAGTGGGTTCAAGTCTATTACTTCTTTTGTAAGTCTCGTTCATCATGGTCTGCGAAATTGTGGTCTCGGAACAAATTACTGATTCAAACCGACACAGTCCTCTTTGTCGAAGTTTTCTTGGTCGTCTCCATTACCTCTGGGGCTCTCAAGACGATTGCCAACGTCGCTTCCAATATTGAGGGTCTGCCGACGCTTTTGGCACAAAATTTGCCTGATGCTTCAAACTACTTCTTTTCTTACCTGGTGCTCCAGGGCGCTTCTGTGAGCTCTGGAACCTTGTTGCAGGTCTCTGCTTTGGTATGTCACATCTTGTTGCTCCTTATTTGAACCGTTCTGAAATGGATTTAACATGATCTCATAGGCAATGTGGTATTTGTTATCGAGAATTCTTGACAGCACCGCAAGAGCAAAGTTTGTCCGTCAAACTTCGCTTCCTAACGTCAAATGGGGCTCCTTTTTCCCCGTCTACACCAACTTTGCCTGCATCGCCATTGTCTTTTCCGTCATTGCTCCCATCATGAGTATCTTTGCCGTTATCAACTTCAGCCTTTTGTGGTGCGCCCACCGCTACAACATGCTCTACGTCACCCGGTTCAAGACAGACACTGGCGGAAAGCTATACCCCCGAGCGCTGAACCAGATGTTCACTGGACTATACGTGATGGAATTGTGCTTGATTGGCTTGTTCTTTTTGGTGCAGAGTGACAACGGCACAGTCCTGTGCTACAAGCAGGGCATCATTATGATTGTGGCAATCTTCCTGACTGCTCTGTATCAGATCTTTTTGAACAGGGAGTTTGGTCCTTTACTGACTCATTTGCCTATCACCTTCGAAGATGAGGCTGTATTGCGAGACGAGGTATTTGAGATTGAGCGTCAAATCAAAGAGATTGACCGCGAACAAGAAGAGCTGCGCAATGAAAGAGAAGAGTTGGAAGGTCAAGGATTTTACAGCGGCGAAACACGACACGCTATAGAGCATAGACAGGAGGAGTTGTTGCGGAGAAAGATTAAGCTCGAGAGCCGCATCCAGGGCAGCAACGACGACGAGGAGAAGGAAGAAAAGAGCGGACGCAACAGTGCACGACCGGACAGCGCTGCGAGTACTGACAACGGCCACTACGAGCTCGACGAGCTTGACGCCCAAGAGAAGAACAACAATTCTGCGAAAAAGCATCACAAAAAGACCTCTTCGGGCGGCATTAGCATCATCAAGCACTCCAAGACGTGGGTAGCAGGTACCAGTAACGCAGTGCTCGACAATACGTACGGCACAGCCGAGCGCAAGGTCAAGAGAATCGCCCAGTCGCGTCGCAATAAGTTTGTACGCGACCTCGAGAACCAGCGGGCGATTGGCGATGCGCTGTTTGGCAACTATGCGGACGAAATCGAAGACCTGAACCCCGAGGATCGTGACGAAAAGATTCGCAAGGCTTTTACGCATTCGGCGCTGCGGGCGCGCCGCCCAGTCGTCTGGATCCCGCGTGATGATATTGGCGTGTCGGACGACGAGGTGCGCCGGACGAATGACTACAGTGTGCATATCCGGATCAGCAACGAGGGCACTGCGCTGGACTCAAAGTGCAGTGTTATCTATGGACAAGCGCCACCGGATTTCTCCGAGGAGGATATTATTCAGTTGTAGATTTTTTTTCTTCTTTTTGTTTATGAATTGGTCGGTTTCTTGATCAATTCCATCCATGGATTCAAAAAAGAGCGCCTCCTTGATTCCTCTTACGAAACACCTCAATGAACAGATAAGGGTCCTTGTCCCCCTTCCGACAAGCGAGCGACGTTGATTGGTTTGAGACAGACAGACACACACACACACAGAGAGAGAAAGGTCCTGGTTTTAATACCCATTGCTGCGATAAAGAAATACAAGAGAAGAAGAAAGAGAATGGACGGATGAGAGGGTTGTACTTGATATACCTGACGGTTGATTTCCTACAATGGCTGAATCAGTACCACGGTCACGGAGTTTTAAGAATCCTAGAACCACATTACATTGCATAGCGGTGAGAGATCAGAAAGTATGCTTAAATGATGAACAACGATATTATATATGAGCGTTTGAATGTTACAATCTATTCTCGTTTGTGAGAGTGTAAGAATAAGCACAACCAGAGACCGCAACAGACAAAAAAAGTATAGCCAGCATCCTGGAGATGATGTATCTGTCATTCTGAATTACAGAGATGTTGCTGCATTAAAGCACCGCGCACCCACGATCGAGTCTTGCAACTTGAACCTTCAACCCCCTCTCCCCCCCCCCAGAAAAATCATAGTGGCCAATAATTCCGTTGCCGACCGGCGACCACCTTGTCCATATTCCTCTTAACGCCATGCAAAGGAAAGAGAATTCGGCTCCCAAAATGACAATTCACACGTTGCACCATCTGGCCATCTTGTGTTCGTACTACGGTGTGTAGACTTCGACACGTATGTGTGCGCCCTCATATACATACGCATCAAAGCCCTGCCCTGTCACTCCTTTCCATTCCATTTGTTTGGTTTTCGGTTTTGGTGTTTGTTGGTTGATTTTTAGAAGAGAAGTTCCAAACAGCAACAGCAAGCCATAGCGGCGCACAGGCCCTCCAGACAGCCTACGCCGGCACCATTACCCCTCTGATCCTCGTACCGTCCCTGTTGAGGCCCATAAGGACCCTGCTGGTAGTATCCGCCTGGTGGTGGCTGCTGTTGGTATTGTGGGTATCCGCCCTGTTGCTGTGGTGGGTAAAAACCGCCTTGTTGCTGCTGCTGCGGTTGACCATAGTAGCCCATCTGAGGTTGTTGCTGGTATGCTCCGGGTGGTGGTCCGCCTTGAGGAGGGTATTGGTTGTTGTTGTTGTAGTAGGCTGCTTGAGGGGCTTGTGGGCCGACGCCCGCAGCGTCACTGGGACCGCCGTAGTAGGAGGGTGGTGGACCGTTGGGTTTGGACGACATTATTACTTCTCGTTTCGGTTGTATAGAGAGAAATGTTGGGGGGGGGGGAAATGGTTTTAGGATTTTGGATGCTTTGGTAGATGGACTTGAATCGCTGATGATGTTGCAGCGCTGCTGTGGCTTGTGGTGTTGAGTGAACAGTCGTAGACAGTCAGCAAAGCGTGAAGTTGCGCAAAAGGAGTCCGGTCAGTTCACGGTCTTTGATGAGGATCGACAGTGGTGCTGGGCTGCGTAAGGGTCGGCGATTCTAGCAGACGGAAGATTGCTAGATACCTGTGAGGCGGATGAGTGCCACGCTGTGAGAAGTGACGAGGCTTGGCTTAGGTAAATGACTTTTGGTGCGTCGAGTCTTCCAATGCGCTCAAGCTGCTTGGGCTTCGTTGCGCCAGACTGCGTGATAAAGTGTCGATATCAGGGTTGCGAATGCGGAATCCAGATGATCAGGTGCAGTAAGACTCGGGGTTGCGACGCGAGAGCGAGAGACCGGGAGTGCAGTCCTAGGGTACCAGGTGTTCGAATGGAAGGAAAGAAGAAAGAATGAAAGGAAGAGAAAAGAGGATAAGGGAGAGGTGGCTTGGCTGAAGGTCCAAAAGTCAAATTCGGGAGCAAGGGGAGGGGTGCCACGCTCTCTCAAACGCGAACATGTCTCAACTCATTTGATCCCGCACATGCCGGAATGGGACTTGCGGCCTCTTGGGGGAAAGGAAGGAGCCGCACGATGCATCGCACCGTACATACTGCATGTGACAATCCGGGGTACTGCATCGTTATCGATACGAGCCACGAGCGACAACTGCAAGGCTGCGAGGCCGCCCATGAAGAAGAATGTGCGATTGGATTGAGATAGACACTCGTCAAGTATCCATACACCATTTCCAGGCACTGCACACGCCGCACTCCAACTGCCTCGTAATGCCAACCGTCAGCTATCTAACAAGTCTCTTGGCTAATCTCGGCTGCTTGTCAATAATATGGCTGGCCACCACAGCGGACACCGTGCCTGTCATCAGAACACCGTCCTCGCACGGCTCAAAAGTCCTCCCCTCCTACCAATCAATACCAATGTTCCTGCTCCCCTTTCACTATAACTCGCCATTACCCAACCTCCCACACTCTGAATCTCCGCGTTCAACCGAAATACAAAAAAATTGGACACAACCGAAGCGAGTATGCAAAAAGCTGACGAATCGGGTCTTGCCGTGGATCGAACACGGGGCCTCTTGCAATCAGGGTTAGGGTTATGCCCTAAGCAAGAATCATACCACTAGACCACAAGACCGATCAGGATGTTGTTACGCCTCCCTCGTCATTTGCAAATATATTGTCTTTGCTTCTTCCTCTTTTTCATTATTCAATTCTTTTCATCCCTAATTGTCCTGAAACTACCATCTTACTTTTGCAAATGTATTCTTCAATGATATAAAATATGTCTACATCTGGGGTGCTGGAAGCATTCATTATTGCCCAAGTAAGATCACACCACTGGACCTCAAGACCGAAATTCGAATTCCAACTTATCGCATTCTGATGTGGTAAATCGCCCGCAAAAGTTGGTTTATAGCCAAACGGGTCAATACTTGCTCTGTAGCCACGTGCACTCCAGGTATCATGGGCTTCTCATTGATGATCTTGGCCGTACAGGAGCTTCACGGTTTGCAATTGCACAGTTCTCATGCCCTTCGAGTATATACGTTGGTAACTTTAGGTATATATAGCAAGACTTCACACACCACCTCTCCAGTCCGCTCCTGAGGAATACCCAGCGTCTACCGGAATCCTCAGCTTCCTGACAGGTGATGGCGGATCAGGCTTGACCATAGGTTCTGGTGGCTCCCTTGCCAGCATCTCCCACATGCGCTTCTCCTCTTCGTAGCTGGCCAGCGCATCCACAATATCAGCATGCCTCTCTGCCGCTCTCTCTGCTTTGATCCGGCGTAACAGCGTTTGACGCGCCCTCTTGCTCTGGGGCGGGTCTACTGCCGAGTAAATAATCGCCTCCTGTGCTTCTTGTCGAACTTCCTCCTCCTCTTCACTATCAATCGCTCCGTGCATCGAAATATCATGCAAGTTTCCCTCGGAGTCACTATCGCCTAAGACGGACGAGGCAATCGATGAGGTCTCGTTTGAGGATAGTGCAGTACTTTGCATTTTGCGTCTCCCTTTGTGGAGCTCTGGGCGTCTCTTGATGGCAAGTGCAGCCTCGAGTTCTCCAAGAGACAGTGGCATGCTCTCCTCGAACTCGTCGGGTTTTGGCGGCTCTTCGTAAACTTTCAACCCCAAGCGTTTGACGCATTCGGTCAACAGTGGTCTTGTTACAGCTAGCCCGAGTGACTGAGCCGCGGCGTGTACATCTTTGGTCTTGACTTCGTTGACCATTTTGGGCTTGTATCCGCGCTCTGATCGCAAGCGGGAAGAGGTCATGTAAATGGTCGCCGTCACTAAGCGTTTTGTCAGTGTGACAGCCAGAGATTGGAAATCCTCCAACGTGGTCAGCCGGATGGCTGGCCGGTCTTCTCCACCATTCATTAATTGCCAATTCCCATTCTCAGCCGGGGCATTCATGAAGAAACGTTCGGAGAGCGAAAGCCACTTATGCAAGTTGAAGATATTTGTCGTCTGGGATGCCTCGGTTTTTAGCTTGGTACCGGATATGTCATCCAAATTATCCTGCGAAACAAGCCAGTCATCCCCATGCACCTCTTCCTCCACGGCATCCTCAAATCTCCCTTGACGCTCTGCGATTGCGTCTGCTGCATCGTCTAGGGCCTCACAGCATGCTTCACTCAATTCGCATGCAGCTGGAAATTCTGCTAGCGTTAGAGGCTCCAGCTCATTTTGCTGACGGCGAATGGCAAGCGCAGTTTGAAGTAACTTTATATACTGCCGAACCTCCATCTCGCCCTTGGTCTGTACTCTCTCGGCGATCCCAGCAGCGCTGTCTCGGCCCAGACGACCAAGAGCTTCAAAAAATCGTTCTTTTTCTGCGGGAGTCCACACTGAGAGGCCGATCTGTGACGTTTGGAGCTCACCGGCCGTTTGTTCGGGTGCCCGATATCGAAAAGGGACACATCGCGAGGCTGCATGCTCAATGTCTTCATTAAGCAGAGCTAGGTAAGCACGTTTAAACACGGGCCTGGCCCTCTTTGCCGGCCGGAATTCTTCGAGGCCGGAGATGAAGTAGGAGCCCAGCTCCTCGGAGGGTTGTCTCCTTTTGAGCAAGGGCTGCTTTGACGTTTGCTCTTCCTCGCTCAGAATTTGCTTCTTTGCTGGATCTGGTGAAAGTCTGGTGCTGTTGATTTCGCTTGACCAATCCTCTTGCGCCTCTGGAGAGGGCTGACCTGCTATTGGCGCTTGTCCCACAGACCAGTCTACTATCTCGGGCAGCTTGTTTCCCCCATCACTTGCACCTTCATTGGAAGACTTGATGATCCCATCTAGAGACGAACCCATTTGACGTCCGCCCGCACCCGACTCTGCCCACTCGTCTCCAGAGCCCTCGCCAATCTCTGGGCTGTCTTCGCGGGGCGGACGCATTTCGTCAAGCTGCTCATCGTTTTCTTCCACGTCAGTAGCAGTAGCAGAAGCAAAGGCTCCATTTGATGCATCAGAAGTTACAGCATTGTGCGGCCTGGTCCTGCTGCGAGTCCTGGGCCTCTGGCTCGGCGGCGTCTCTTCGATCTCGGCTGGTCTTTGATGGGCAGCATTTCCCGGCGTGGAGGGCCTATGCATCCACGCATCGCCATCTGCGTCTAGCAATTCGTCCATCGTATGGTGGCCTGCGTCACTCATGATGTCGTCGTCATCAGAAGAAGAAGAAGCCATGGGCCAGATGAGGCGCCGCACGGCGCTTCACTTGATGCGGGTTGTTCCACGGCTTTGTTGGGGTCGTAGTCGTTATCGCTGGGTCATGAGGCGATGTTGGACTGTGGGAGAATGTCTCGGTACTCGCTGACGAGAAGTCCCTGGGCTGAGAATTCCTTGTTGTGGGGAGAGGCAGGAGAAAGTGTGAATGTTGTTGATCTGCAAGACTTGGTCGGCAAGACAACTTCGTGAAAGTCCGTACAACGAATAGGCGTGTTTGCATCAACGGCAGGGGTTGAAAAGTTAGCGTGCTTCTAGAGTGCAGTGACGATGCAGCAGAACAGTGCAAATACAATTTACTCGCACTGTACTCAACTAGCAATGACGCAGGGATCCGCGACGAGAACTGTGTGGCTCGCCGCTGGAGCGCCCAGACGCTTCAGGCCTCTCAGCCTCTCAGCCTCTCAGCCTCTCAGCCTTACCGACCACAGCCTTCTCCTTCCTTCCGCAACATCGAACCAGACACGAGGCTGAGGCAGGCCACAGATATGCTGCAACGCGCGCCTGGGCGTTTGAAGACGGCTGCTCCAGCATTGTCGACATGTCTGCAGCAGCGCGCCGCCCTTTTGCGCACGTGCAGGGCTTTCCCTCTTGTGCGACCAAGCCATGACCAAAGAATTCTCGGCGCTAGCCTGAAGTTGAACTGCCTGGTAGCCACAAGGCCATATGCGACGCAGACGACTGCGCAGCCTGTGCAGCTGCGCGAATACCAGAAGGAATGTATCGAGTCTGTCGTGTCTGCCCTCAGCAACGGGCACAAACGAGTGGGAATATCACTGGCCACGGGAGGTGGTAAAACGGTGGGTTGGGCCCATGCCTTGAACGAAGCAGCATGCGAGCATCTTGGCCGACAAGGGACCATTGCTTACAATCTATGAAACAAGGTCATCTTTACTCAACTCATCCAGCACATTGAGCCTCGCTCCAAAAAAGCCACCAAGACTTTGATTCTGGCACATCGCCGCGAACTGGTTGAGCAGGCAGCGAGACACTGCATCAACACATATCCGGCGCTGAGCGTCGAGATCGACATGGCCAATACAAAATCCAGTGGCGTTGCCGACATCACGGTCGCCAGTGTAGCCAGCCTCCAGCGCGAGGACCGGCTTGAGAAGTACGACCCGCGCAACTTCAAGCTCATCCTCGTTGACGAGGCTCACCACATTGTTGCGTCAGGCTACATGAAGGTCCTCAAACACTTTGGCCTCGACCAGAAGCGGCCCGACTCGCCACACCTCGTTGGCGTCTCAGCCACCTTCTCGCGCTTCGACGGCCTGAAACTGGGCGCTGCCATTGATGAAATCGTTTACCACAAGGACTATGTCGACATGATTGACGAAAAGTGGCTCTCGGGCGTCCTCTTCACCACCGTCAAGTCCACCGCCGACATCACCCAGGTGCGCAAGATGTCTGGCGGCGGCGACTTTGTGTCCTCGGAGCTGTCCAAGGCCGTCAACACCGACCAGGTCAACGAAGTGACGGTGCGTTCGTGGCTGGCCAAGGCGCCCGAGCGCAAATCGACGCTCGTCTTTTGCGTCGACCTCAACCACGTCGCCGGGCTGACAGCAAAGTACCGCGAGCACGGCCTCGACGCGCGCTTCGTCACGGGAGAGACGCCCAAAATCGAGCGTGGCGAGACCCTCGACGCCTTCAAGCGCGGCGAGTTCCCCGTCCTGCTGAACTGCGGCGTCTTTACAGAGGGCACTGACATCCCCAACATTGACTGCGTGGTGCTCGCGCGGCCCACGCGCTCACGCAACCTACTCGTGCAAATGATTGGCCGTGGCATGCGGCTGCACGCAGGGAAAAAGGACTGCCACATCATCGACATGGTGTCGAGCCTCGAGACGGGCATCGTGACAGTGCCGACCCTTTTTGGCCTCGATCCAGAGGAAGTTGTCCAAGGGGCCACCGTCGCAGACATGAAAGACGCCAAGGAGCGCAAGGAGGACGAGCTGAAGCGCAAAGACCTCGTCTACGACGCAGACAAGCCCCGCTCCCCAGCCACGCTTCCCAAGGGTGTGCCGCAGCGCGTCACCTTTACAGAGTACGACTCCGTCTTTGACCTCATCTCGGACACGTCTGGCGAGAGACACATCTACAGTCTCAGCCACAACTCGTGGGTTCAGGTGAACCCGTTCAAGTATATCCTGTCGTCCGATTACGGCACGTTCCTTCGGCTCGAGCGGGACCAGGACGTCGTCGACGAAGACGGGCAAAAGAAGCCCGTCTATTGGCATGTCACTGAGACGCGGCGGCTGCCCTCGTCCATCCGCGCCAAATCGCCCTATGCGACTCCGCGCGTGCTCATCACGACAACGTCCTTTTCCGACGCCGTGCATGGTGCCGACAAGTATGCGAACGAGAAATATCCTCAGTACATCATCTCGCGGCGGCAGCCATGGCGGAACGGTGTGCCGACTGAAGGGCAGCTCAAGTTCCTCAACAAGCTCCGCCCAGACGACCAGAAGCTGGAACCGGGCGATATCACAAAGGGCAAGGCGGCGGATATGATTACCAAGGTCACGCACGGGGCAAAAGGCCGGTTTGCGGATTTGCAAACCCTGAAGAAGAAGCAGATTCGGGCGAGAAACGAGCTGGAGCAGGAGGAGCAGAGAAGGGCGAGGGAGCATGTCACAGTCGGGCCACTTGCAAAGTGAGATTTCCTCATGTACCGTTCCTTGCGATGTATATTATGGCTTTTCTTGTTGGGCGAGGACGTCTGTAGCGCGGCACCTATTCTTTTACCGTCATGTCTATAGAGCCAACTGGATATTGATCGAATCCTTCTCATTCCATGTCTTTCATTGAGACTGGCTCTCTCATATTCAAAGTGTGAGTGGCCAAGGACCGCGTCTGTGGCTGTCCATCTACTATATTCCTCGAATCTGCCACAACCATGGTCCCCTTTTTTTTTTTTTCTTTTTTT